>JAJMHT010000108.1:0-66239 GCA_030583145.1 Metschnikowia vanudenii
TTAGAACGTAGTGACGTAATTGGATTATCGTTTATTATACAATGTAATTAGTATTGAAACCCCTGAGGAGAAAAAGCCCCTGTTGGGTATATGCTTTTTCTCTTCACATCGGGCGCCCCGGGGCGAGCGCCCTGGTTCATACACGCTTAACCGGATTACCGCTTGTCACGTGTCGCCGTGTAAACAGCGACCGTTAACATATTGTCCAGAATAATACGGGGTTGATTTTTTTTTCTTTTTTTTTTCTTTTTTTTTTCCTTTTTTTTTCCTTTTGTTTCCTTTTTTGTTTCTAAAAGTTTATTTTAAAGTTTATTCAAAAGCTCATTTCAAAGCTCATTATGCTAGTTTTGAAGTGAGAATAGTTTTCACCACTAATGAACAGACCACTGATGAACAGCATTCTAGAATCCCACTCTTTTATCAATACACCAAGGACGTCCATTGGCGTCATCTTCTTAGGCCGGTGATGAGAATATGCTAAGAACGTGGACATTAAGCATACTTTGCCAGTAAGAATTGACATGATAGGGTGCATTGGAATATTCTAAATGTTCTTGCCAAATGTTTGTGGCCACAAGAATCTTAGAATACAACCGCACATCATCACCGTTGGTCAGTTTGGACGGTGGCGAAATTCCAAAGAAACTCCATCAAATTTCGAATAGTTTTCGTGTTTTTTGATTTGAATAGAGATTGAAGTTTGAAACAAAATATGCCGCATATCGACCTTTTTAGTCCTGATTAGTGTGGGTTGTACCCGCAGTACATATTAGTGCTCCGCAATCTCCGTCTTAATGTAATAAACATCGAATATATAATAATAACAACTTCTCTATATAGGGCAAAAAAAATAAAATAAAGTCAACCCTGAATGAAACTGTGGCCTCTGTGGCTACTTCTATCGACGAACTTGACCAACTGGAGATGTATAAACAACGCCTTTTGGGCTATTCTGAGCACGAAGTACAAATGTCAGCTTAATCCTAACATGAATTACGGTGCAGGGCGACGCGTCCAAATTCAAAAACCCAGGCCAGCGAACATGTGTAATACTAATCAGTTTTGAGGAACTGGTGTATTCTTTATTCTTGTATTCTTAATTCTTCTCGCATGAAGAGCACACCCAATATACGTCTGAGGCTGTGGACTAAGTCAGAAGGTAATTTTGGCCAACCGTTACCCATATAATGCTCCACCATAGCTAGAAAAACAGCAAGCAAAATATCAAAAATCCGTCAGAAAATGGCCGAGGGAAACTCTCCGGGAACATACACCCACCACAAAATAACCAGGTGTTTCGAGGCGGCCGCATGGATTATAAACTATCGCATTCTTTTTCTGTCCCAATAAATGAAAATAGAAGAGAAATTAATGTAGCACTAGCGATGTATATGTAAAACCAAGGATATATGTCATCAGTATAGATTCAGCACTTACGCAAAATATTCTTGCTCCTTTTTGACCAGAATTCTCGACATAAAGATTCATAAGGCTTGGAACGATACCAAAAAAGAAGGGAATGTTCTCATTTCTACTCATACATTTCCGAGTCTATAGTGCTATTAAACAGCAAGAACCCACGGTGATCATTTATAAGAAAGGCTCCATCAAACCAGCCACACACAGATGACTAATGAAAAATCGGCAGAGAGTTGACATCAATGTAAAAGCCGTTCGTGCCCTAGAAATATAGACAGTTTGATCAAATATTGTACACCTCCGCGCATTGGACCCAGGCGCATCTAAAACGACATGAGGCTCACGAGAAATGCCACTCCGGCCTTACAACTATCAATGAACTCAATGTCCGGATAAAGTGCAGCGAGCTTCTCGTCCAACCCAGCCATCCCCGCACATCCCAACAAGACACAGTCAATGCCGTCGTCTTTATACTCGTCCAAGAACACGTCCAAACGATCGGAGATCTTCTTGAACTCACTGGCATCGGCCAAACTTAACACTGACACATCAAGTGCACGCGTGTGCTGGAATTTGGAGTCAGGAAAACCACCACAGCCCGCAAATGCCGTTATGGCATCATCCAAGATGGAGTTCCACCCACTGGTACTGGTGAGGACAAACAGTTTATTGAGACGGGCATTCGCGTAGCTGTAGAGCAAAGTAGCCTGCATGATCCCCAAAACAGGCTTCTTGGTCTGCTTGGAAAGACTGGCAATGAGAGGGTGGTCCGAGTAGCAGCACACAAGGTACCCGTCATGCGCTGTGTGGAGGTTTTTTTCGAGGAGATCTGGGAGGGTGGCCTGTTCGGAGAGAATCAGGGTTTCTGTGCCGTCGATTTCCTTGGGGGACGTTGCTGGCGCCGTGTAGAACTCAAGGGTGATATTTTCGGGTGCGCGTAAGATTCCACGGAGATTATCGGTGACTTTGGTTGAGGAATTGGGGTTGATGACGAGGATCGAAGGCATGTTGGATGGGTTTGAAGCTTTTGGTGGATGTGAAACGGCAACAAGTACAAAAGAAGAGATGAAGTGAATGGGGCGCAAATCAGGCTTGGATTTTACGAAGCAGACCTTTTGTTAACCAGATCCCGAGGTTGGATATAACAATTGATTTAGTTGCCTATTTTTCAGGGCGTTCCATGACTATCACCATGCCAAGTAATGCTTCTTAAAAAGGCGGTGATTTTTCCGAGGTCACTGCATACACGAGCAGATAAGGTGCGCGGTCGTATTTTGCGGGATCCGCCGATGCCTCGCCGACCGACACCTGCACCGGAGATAATGCTGTGGAGTGCCGTGCTCGAAAGTCTAGCTAGCCGATAAGCAAGACCATAAGTGAAAGAGGAAAAAGAAGGAAATGTATCATTATTATTGAGGAGTAACATTTTCGAGGAATAATGTTGTTTAGGAATATTGGAGACTGAAATCAGAAACGGGATCATACTGGCTAAAAGGATCATGGCTAGTTGCGCCAGGCGTTGAAGGAGTGATCCCTCACTATCTTTCTTAGCAGCAGTGGTACTGATGACATCCTAATTTGTGATATGGTGGTGTCTTCAAGAATTAGTCATGGTATTAAGTCAAATTAACGAGCATCTTGTTTCTGAGGCTGTCAAATTTCGTGGAACCGGCCCGACTTCACCACGTTAAAGAAACCTCGGTTACAAATACTATTTGGTATTTTTCGCCACGTTTTTTGTGAATTTTGTTTCCCACAGGGGGTCCGCAAGCGAAAACTTACGAAGTTGCACCAAACCAGGATAAATAATAAATGTGAGTGATAGAAAAGATGCCACAACAAGAGAAACGAACGACTTTTCAAAGAAAAAAGGAAGTAAAAAAGAAGAAAAAAAAGAAGAAAAAAAGCCTCTTTCCTCCCCGTAATAGCAATATCCCACCTTTCTATCCCCTCCAGAATCAATGAGCTCACAAAGTGTCCCTTATCAATTATTGGAAACGGAAACCTTCCCATAGTTTTCACACTGCGTAAATTTCCCACATTGCTTTGTCATTTTGGCTCATTTCCCTGTGGCAAGATGTTCATGCTAGGACATTCGTTTGAGAGAGCGGGCCAGTAGAAGCATCCTAAAGGCATGAATTAAACACACGCCACTATATGCAACTATTGACTTCGCTGTTTGTATCAACGTGATTTTGCCTCGAGCCATGTGGTGACTAAAGCCTCGAGAACTTTGAAAAAGAACTATTTCATATACTATTGTAGAAGCATATTTCCTGAAAAGTTTCGTTCGAAACATCTCTAATTAAATACTTGGAAATTCATTTATCGAGTATAGTGATTACCGCAATATGCTTTTATGAAGCTTCCACTGTGGGTTAATTTGCCATATATGTGGGTCATTTCACACATCTATATAGCCCAAAAGGGACGAAAGCAAACCGTAAAACAATAAAGAGCCAGAAAACCACGAAAGAGACCAAAAGATTCTTCACGCACCCAACGCAGCCCTTAAAGCTTCTCCTAGACGTTCTTAAGCCAATTCATTTATGAACATCTGGTCCTACTACGACACATCTCTGCACCGGTTTTGATCCACTACTTCGCTTAGAGTTTGAACTACCCAATAAAATGACCAATACTCAAATGTAAACTTTGTTCGCCTTGATTGGTGCCCACAAAAGAGGCCCCCATTTGCGTCACCCCGTTATAACAACTTCAATCCAATCCTTATAACCAGGCAGACAAACTCTCCCCCACAGTCGCGCTCTCGCCCTGGCGTCACATGACGCGGCCCGTCCCACGCCCGCTTCATCGCCGTGTGTTACAGTGAATGGTCGAAATATTTCCTGGGATCATCAAAAATACAAAGATAGATTCCCCTTTTAATGTCTTTCGTTGCTGCGATCAATAATCCCCGCAATATTGCCATGTGGACGCGTGCGTGTGTCTCGTTGGCGGGTGTGTCGGACCAGATTTCGTTCACGGTGCTGGAAACCGCACTCACAATGCTAGCAGTCAGTTCGAGCCGGACCACACATGGAGAAATTGTCTTTGAGCGGGATTTTTTTAATGAAATTGCCTTCAACGAAGACGGAAGTTTCCCCGAGGGATTTGATGAAACTAGCCGTGGGCCCATATATTCGTTTGTAGTGGCATCTAGGCATTTGGTGATGCTCTTGAAAAATTCCGATCCTCATAGCATTAACTACGTGTGTCTACGAGTGGACACCAGCGCTAGCACCCCGGAATCCCGGAAACACAAACTCAGTGTGGAGATATTGACCAAAAAGTTGGTTTTAAAGAAGTATCAGATCAGTTTCCTGCCCTCACAGATCGAAAAAACAGACATCCCGGACCGGTACGAAGCGTTATTGCATGAACAAGGCATTTACACATTCACCATCGATATCACCACAATTAAACTGTTTATAGACACAGCACACGCATCAACAGAAGATTTTGGCATCGAGGTCAAAGCCCCGAAAATCATCTTCAAGGCATATACCAAGCAAGTAGTGAAGGACAAAGATTACCTCAAGCAGCCAATGCAGGTTTCGATCCTGATGGCCGTGGATGATTTGGACGAGTCTAATTTGGATGGCGTCAATGTGGCGCTCAACTTCCGGTTGCGAGACTTCCGGACCTTTCTTGGTCTTGTGGCAAACCTCCGGGCCGAGTCCGCGAGATTAGAATCTTTCGCCGCGGACCATCCAACACTAACCTTTCAGGCGCTTTTCGGGTCCGCTGGAGACCCGGTGCTTTTCCAACATACGGGACCAGACCTTACTGTGAAATTCATCCAAATGACCTCGGACGAGAATGGCTTGGTGGCACGACACGACGCCAACTCGTATATCTTACACGTGCCAATCGTCCTGAAAAAGAGACCTTCAAAAGACCCCCTACTGGTAAAGGACAAGGCGAAACGGCCTACAAAGAAGAGAAAAACGCACCCGGAACCTGAACCCGAACCAGAACCAGAAGCGGCAGCCGAAACTTTCGATGCTTTCGATGCTTTTGGTGGCCTCGAACCTACGATTCCCGCAGTGACCTACGGCGGACCAAATTTAAGTCCGCATCCAGACATTGCTCCCAATGAAGCACATTCTAGTCAAAACCAGAACGATGACACCGATTACGACACCTCAGAAAACGAGTCCGAAACTGAATTTGGCCCAACTCAGGTCCGCGATAAGCCAAAACCTTTGTTCAAGTGATCATGATAATGTTATAAGTGTTGTCTGCGAGAATACAATTTTTTTTTTTTTTCATTTCTTTTTGATATTTTATTGATTGGTATTAAATACTGTTCTGGAAACATTCGACGCTCTTTGGATGCTGAGGATGGTTGGTTTTTTTGCTTAACCAGATCTTTTTCAAGCCTCTTTGTTGGTGATTTCCTTATCCAGGTAATTGTGCTTCAACCATCTGAAACCTTGACCCAATTGGGCAGCCTCGTTCACAAAGTGACAACCAAACAACAAGTAATTCTTGGGCGAGATGGCCAAAGAGTATCTCATGAACACTAACGAGTACAAAATGAGTGACCCGGTCATAGGTCCACTGATGTATTCTGGGTCTTTTTTCAAGTCCAACACCGCGGCAACGGGGATACCGAAGTTGGACACAGGTCCCCAGAAGTGCGAGGTGAAAAGATACTTAAAAGTTTGCTTGTTGAAGAAAGACATTGTGAATAAATATAGTCCGGGGAAGTACGTTGGAGGTGGAAATCGAAATGGTTACCACGGACCAATGTCAGGTTTGTCGGTGCATGAAAGCCCGCGACGGCCCGCAAGAAAAGAGACCGCATGTATGCAGGTTTCCGAAATGCGAGCATGTCCCACCATCCGAAATGTCCGTTTCGATGTGTGGGAGCTTCGGATGCTGAGAGTTCCGAAATTCTATTAAAATTTCGGATCAGCTTTCTTTGATTTTTCTTTGACACGTTCTTTTATTCTTTCTTTCCAAAGATATCCAGAACACCTCTATGTCTGATTGCCTAAAGTATCCACAGTATCGTCGTTCTGGGATTAATTCGGATCTGAAAATTCCTCCACTGGCTCTATAATGCCAGCGGTGAAACTTACATGAAATGTATGCCCCGTTTACTTATATTTGCTAACTTTCGGAAGACAACATCATAGATTAGAGTGATGACTCCGATCAAGATTCCCATTACCGTCACCATCAATATCAATGGAGTTTTCGAAATCCGCTTGTGCCTGCATCTGGTTGAACTGTGCCTGCGCATTCTCCAACATTGGATCGGGTACAAAAATTGGTAATTGAGGCCCAGTGTTTTGAAGTTGGGTATTATGTAGCTGAGTGTTTTGTAGTTGAGTGTTTTGTAGTTGGCCCTCATACTGGGGGTAATTAGAAACCTGCATTTTGCCTGGTTGCGGATTAATCATCATGAGATTCGTACCGTTGTTGTTCATCGACATGGAATTGTCATCGAGATCGTCGGAAATACCCAAAAAGTTCGGGGAGTTTTCGGGGTTTACCACCCAGAATGGATCCTTCAAGTTATTTCCAAGCATTTCGGCCACCTGCGGATCGTATTCGAAACCGTTAAATGACAAGTTGGTTTCGCCACTAGACTTGTCTTTGAAAGCTTGTTTCATGATGCCAATGTGATGAAGAATCTTTTTCATCAAGAAAATGTTACTCCTCGACCAAAGGTGAATGTTTTCCTTTACGAGCTTTGAAATTGAAGAGTGCAATCCCAAAAGCATCTGCAACTGCCCTTCTACCTGTGTGATGAAGTCACCATTGTTGTCTCGGATAAAGTCATTCGCTTTAATGCTTATCAAGATAAACGTGACGACAATTCCTTGGTAAATGAACGAGGCAAAAAATGGATCCCTAAAAATAAACACTTTATCGAGTCTAATCTCACCTTCTTTGGCTTCATTTGACTCGAGAATACGCGGAATCTCGCTCTTGACAAACTCAGAAACAAGCTCGCACGTGTGCTCGTAGAACAAAAGAATCGAGCCCATGATATAGTTGAGTGCATCTTTGTTGGGAGGCAGCATGTCCACAAACGGCTCCAATAGCTTGACTCTGTTCACGTGAAGAACCACCAAGTCCACGAGCACATCTTTCCTGGTGACGGTAGTTGGCATATCGGTGAGAGAGTCGATTTTTTTCACCACGCCGTTAATCAGGCTTTCATACTGTGGTGTCAAGTAATACGTCAACTTGTCAATCTCCTGGGTGAATTGGCGATTGATGGTCAAAACATTGTCTATGGAAATCTTCAGCAAAAAGCTCTCGATCATGTTGGAATTTGACAACCGTATACACTCGCTTAGACCCAGTTTCAATTGGGAGTTTGTCAAGTTGTTGAGCTTTTCAGCATCCTCCACGTTGGAAATACTGGTCATGGGCAAGGACACGTTGTTGACCTGGATCATGATGGGGTTAGGGCGGCCTAGAATCGAGCACATTTGGGAATTAAGATTCCGCAATGCAAACCACACCCTGAGCTTGGGCAATTCATCAACGAAATAGTCATCATAGCCATCTTTGGAGTTAGAAGGAGCTTTGGAGGAGTCGTTCCCCAATGATTCAAAGAGCAGTGAGCTGGATTTGGTGACAACATGGAGTCCTAGAGCATACGCGATAGAACAGCAGTGAAACATCATAGACCACGACTCCTCGTAGCGCTGTTCGATAAACTCCCATTCCGTGCAAAGAATGTAGGCCTGGACGGTGACGTATGATTCGTTGACAAGGTTGTGGCGGAGTTTGGAAAAGCCACGGAAGAGCTGCTTCTTGAGGAACTTGACCGATTTCCACATTTGCTGGAAGTTGGCCACCAGCCGCTTGCAAATTTTGTTGTACTGGGTTGGGTTGAGCCGTTGCACGGATAAAATCAAGATCATGTGCAAAAGAAGCAACTCATCACCGCCTTCCCACGTCATGTCAGGGATGGAAGCATACTCGTCTATAAACCGAAGCACCTTGCCTTCCGAAATGAAATAATCGTAGGTTTTTGTGTTAAAGAAGTTGCGCACCAACGCCTTCAACGCATCAAGGTTGCGTGTGACAGGCTCATCTCGGCCCACTACCCATGGCAATGGCTCTTTCTGGGAAAATTGGCTTATGTCCGTAGACAGGTCAGAGTCACAGTCGCTGTCGGCAATTTTGAAGGGATCGCTGGTCCATGAATGGTGGTTGAGAGCAGCCGCGGAACTCTTCTTATTGGTGGCGTTGTTGTTGGAGATTTTATCAAAATCCTCCGTCATGTTATTCGACAGCAAAGGGCCGTAGTATTTCTCGCCCTTTTCGGTGGTTTCTCCGGAAATCTGGAACGGCTCTGTGGTCGGGTGTTCGGCGTCAGCGTCAGCGCCGTCAGTATTGTGGCCAAGTTGGCCAAATTTGAGCTCATACTGTTCTCTAATATACTGGTTTTCCAACTCTAACGTGCGCACTTGCTCTTCGAGTCGGCTCACGTCTGTTGGCGACTCCGACTTGACATGGTCTGTGGAATCCGAAGTGCTGGACCCGCTTGCATCTGTAGTACTGGTGTTCTGATTGTGATTGTGTGAATGATTTGACGAGTGTGGCTCGTCGTAAGAAATGTTTCGAAACTTCGATGGAAACTGGCACGGCACGTTGTGTTTGATGCACTGGTTGCATGGCTTACGCTTATTGCACTTGATCTTGCGGCGTCTGCAACGGAAACATGATATTGGAAGCTCGCTCATGATGGAGATGAAAGTGGATGGGAGGGGTGTTTGTTCCCGGTTATAATGATCCCGTCGGGGTTGATTTTACCGCCGTTCAAATAAATCCAACAGTTCCCTGGGCAATAAATTGCAATGGTGCTGACCGAAGTCTAAAATAAACCACAAGGAAAATATATAAAAAAAAGTGGTCGTGTCGAGGTGAAAGCCAGACAAACGAATATTCAAAAAATTTAGAAATATTAGCCCGTGCGATGTCTCAGTGAGGCGGGGTTAACTTTATCTCAATGGCAAGGGCGGCAAAAAGATATTGGGGTTGGATTCCACGAAAAAGGGAAGGAAAAAAAGGGCTCTTTAGGGGAAAAAAAAAAAGATTATGGGTCGAATCTCACCCTTTCTCTTTCCCCCGGAAAGTGGAACGAGTTTATGCAGAGCAGATTGCAATTTGGAGATCCCACGAGATCTGTGCTGTTGCTCTCGTGAAGGCGAGGTAAATTCGATGACGACTTACGATAGACGAAAGTGAACTTTTGGGGGTGGTGGTGGTGCATACGGCCCGCGATTCAAGGCGTCGGGATTTACGGTGCAGCACCCGTCCGGCATGTTGCCGGGGATCCTACCGGGATTCTTTGCGGGATTCTCTGCGGGATTACAAGCTTGGTAGTTAAGCTAATCCCGGCGGTAATTCGGCGTTTGGGAATTTCCTCGCAGACCCATGACTGCACCAAAGACACGGGTAGGTCATATAAATATCAATGCTTCCCACATTTCACTATATGCTTTGTTTCGGGATACGTCTGGTTTCGTGAGCTGGCGCTTCACTCGGATACCCCTTGCCGGCATGTAAGAATAACAAGTTACCGATGTGTTGTAGTATGTACCGGGGTCGCTCTTGCAGATGCAAAGTGACATGCAAAATGACATAGCACCGTCATCGCGGAAGCAAGTAAAAAACGAACATGATGATACCGAATATGAGCAAAACATTCCGTTTTCATTGCCCACGATAAATTGCTGTGTATGTTTAACAGCAAAGATCATGCGTTTTGTCATGTTTTCGATGGCCAAGAATATAATGCTTCAGTTATAACGATATGGGGTCGGTCTCTTGTGTTCTGCCAGTGCTTCACAGTGTTGTTATGATCATAGTGATTGATGTCGGAGTGGTTCAATGTTAGTAGCGACTGGCCGATTTGGAAAATGCAAATACAAGTACTTGGACTCCAGAAAGGGTACCACCAGGTTGCTCTTTGGAATTATTTATGTACACATTTGGCAAACGCCATGTCCACACTACAAAAAAGTATAGTGGTACGGAACGGTTAATTACATTCAACATGATAGTCGATTTGCGCAGCCTCTCCTCATTGTAAACTTGTCAGTTAAACAGAAGACAATTTCCAACTACAATTTGTATCCAGCAACAGTAGTAGGGAACATCCGCCTCTGGTCTTACTCCACCGGGGATTTACTGGAGGTCATTATCTCTTCACGGGCATTCTATATAGCAACTTCATGACTGATAGGCAAGCCGTATGGAGAATTTATCCATGGGAGGAGTGGCCGGCCTTAGCATATTATACATGCCTTTTTCTTTGGCGAATCCCCCCGGTCGTCAATTTTTGCTTTTGTATTTTTGCTTTTGTGGCCGTGAACTGTCAAAAGACGATATAAAAGGGAGGTCAACGGTTGGACTTGTTCAACCGCCAATGGATTCGGTATCGAGCCCTCATAACTAAATCTCACTTTCCAAGACTCAAACAAGAGAATAAGTGGCCAGTTTAAGAATAATGAAGGTATAACGTGGCTTCTAATTTCACCGCTGGAGTGCAGTCACGCACTCACGGACCCTGATGTCAACCACCATTTCCGGTCACGATAATGCGGGCTTACTACAAAGGTAAAGAGTTTACACGCTTCTTGAGTTAATTTTCATCAACTCTTCAAGAAATGTGTCAGGGTGGTCAACACAACACCCACCGAAGGCTCATTTGATGTAACATAATTTTGGGTCAAACCCTCGTGACTGGTTCCAACAGGTAGAGAGAACATTCACCAGTATTGAACTAAAGCAGGACTTCTTTTGTTAGCGTCGCAACTTCATGTGACGGTATCCCTTTCGGGTAGGTTGCTGAAGGTTAACTCAAGAATTTCGAAGGGTTTTCCTTAGTATCCTATGAGAGTCATGATGTTGGAGGTTTCGGGCTATGCGGAGGTTTCACCAAGAAAAATCAGATGTCCAGAGACTCGAGGTTAAAAGGAAAAAAAAAATGAACAAATGACCTTGGATGAATTAATGAATCGGTAAGGACAACTTCGGATTAAGTTGTTTCAATAAATTGCTTTGGATGAGCCCCCAACTTAGTGGATATTTTTGAATAAAGGAAAGGGGTCTAGCAATGATCAAACAGTGGTCCTAACCCCCAAGTATTACAACCTAAAAGCTTACCCCGAAGACTAAAAATTTAATTGTTGAGTGAATGTGCTTCATGTGTGAGTATTTAGCAATACTAGGTATAGAAGAGATACAAGTTGAGCAAGATAGTAACATGGACCACGTGGTCAAGTAGAAACGCCACGAAAATGCATTTCTGTGTGTTGATCTTGGGGGAACTGAAAACATCCCCCCTCCTGGCTCGTGGTTTCGACTCCTGAATCATTAATAAGTTGTGATAACCCCTCAGAAGTAGTACGTCGGCGACTGTAGCTCAATAATATTGGCTTTTTACTAGACCTTGAGTTGACATACAGGGTGTTTTATGCTTTGTTTTGTTCCCGTCTTGGGGATTTGGCCACAAGAAATCTTTCACTACTTGTCAAACTGAATAAATATCCATAAATAAAACGAAACTCCGCTGGATTCAACAAACTTCTTCTGGGGGTGAAAACGGAAGACCAAAAGATACGAGGAAGGTGTTTGAGGATATTTTCCGGTCATAGATTTCCTAGGCTTTGAGGACGAAGAATCCCACTTCAGCCGCCAAGTACCTGACTCTTAAGTATTCCAAGAGAACCAAAAAGCAAAAAAAATCTACCGCGTCCTGCTCCTCAATAATTCGGCAATGGGAAACACTTCTAGTGTGATCCACGCCTACGTTCGGCTCTTATACTTTTCCTTAAATTGACTAATGATAATATACACAAGACCCCAACTGCGCCTAACGACGGTCGGCTCCGAAACTTCTCTTACCCGAGAACAAATGCTTAGGCATGGCAGCCGCCGTGTGACGGTCACCCTCTCCTTGTCTGGCCATTCTGTTTCTCTCTCTTCTGTTCAACTTGTTGATTCTCTCGGCTTGAGAACGCACCGCGCCATCGGCAACACCATCGTTGTAACGGTCCGGCTGGTTGAGAGGGGCTCTCTTCTTCTGGATCTTCTTCTGTATGCCCTGGTTTCTCTTCAAGATGTCCACTCCGCTCAACTCCTTCTTGCCAGATTTAGCTCTGCTCTTTAGAACGGAGGTGTCGTGGCCCAAGGCCTCCATGTGGTCCTCCATCTCACCATACGTCTTCCTGATGTGTTCACGTGGCATCATGGCTTTGTTCTTGAGGGCCTTCTTGTTTCTGGCATCCTGGATCATCACCTTGTGTTTGTTACGGATCCACTCGGCCTTCTCACTGATCTCCTCAGCGTCCTCGTCCTCTAATTCGGAGTCGGAGTTGTAGAAACCCTCGGCCTCCAAACGCTCCTCTTCGTCCTCCAAGGCCTGCAACTTGGCAGCAATGTCGGCATCCAAGAAATCGTAGACGTTCTTTCCGTCCAAAACTTCAGGCATGGTGTCCTGCTTCCACTCGTCATCCTCCAACATGTAGAAGTCCTTGAGGTTGATGTTGAACACACCTGCTCCACCATTGTCGATCTCGATATCCTTGGATAAGAGTCTGCGGTTGGGGTCTTCGGGATCGTACTTCTCCAATTGCTTGGCGCCCTCGGGAATGTGGGCAGCACGCACCACATCGTCACGCTGTTGAGGTCTGGCCACGTGGATCTTGTTCAACACGTTCGACACACGTGCAGAGCCCTTCAACTTCTGCTCGATACGCGCGGTCAACAACTTCTCGCACGCCTGATTTCTCACCTGCATCACGTTCTCCTCCTCGTAGCAAGAAGTGTGCATGATGTCAATGCCAGGAACAGCGGCCAAGGTGTTTAAAAGCTCCTGCTTCTCTGGCGCTAAGTCCTCTGTCTTGAGAATATCACTCTTGTTCATCACCACCATCACCGACTTGTTGGCAAACAAAGGCTTGATGGAGTGGAAAAGCTTGACCTGGGCCTCGATAGAAAACCCACACTGCTCCGACAAATCCATGAAGTACAACACACACGAACGCAAGTGTGCAATGGCGTAAATCGACTGCATTTCGATGTTGTTCATCTCTTCCGTTGGTCTGTCCAAGATACCGGGGGTGTCGATGGCCTGGAAACGCAAGTATTTGTAGTCGAAATGGCCCACGTACAACGACTTGGTGGTGAAAGCATATGGCTGCACCTCCACGTCGGCCTTGGTGATACACTTCAAGAAGGACGACTTACCCACGTTGGGGTAGCCACAGATAAGCAAGGTCCGGGTGTTGGGGTCGATGGAAGGAAGACGGCCCAAGTGCTGTCTGACTTGTTCCAAGTACACGAACGGGTCCTTCAACTTCTTGACGATGGTGGCCATACGTCCCAAAGCAGCTCTCTTCAACTGCTTGCACTGGTACAACGACTGACCAAACTTCAACAACCGCACGTAATCACGCGACACCTGTTCGATCAACGTTTTGGCCTTGGAAACCGCGGCCAAAGACACCTTGTAGTGGTTTTTCTCATACAACGTGTCCATCAAATCTCTGTGGAACGGATGCACGTCGTTGATGTTGGGAAATCCCGACAACATGTCGGTCAACTTCTCAGCAAACCCATCCGATGTGAACTTGACCTTTCTCATGTAAAACGCCCGAATACGGGTGATCTTGAACCCGGCACGGATCACGGTGGGGGTTTTTCTTTGTGTTCTATTAAGCACGATATCCAACATATCGTTGGCCGTGGGAACCGTGGGGATATCCTTCCAGGTGAGTTGCATAGTGTATTTTGGGTGTTACAGAATGCTGAATGTGTGGAAACGACAGGTAAATAAGGAGTCTTTCTGTAGTTTTTTTTTTTATGAGAAGAGATTTTTGGTCCTAGATAAAGTAGCGAAGGGCATCGCACGGTCCTCTTTTTTTTTTTTTGGTTCGCGGTGTGCATAGAAGGCGGGGCCGCCGGGGAATCGAATGAGATTGGGAAGGTTGGAAATTTGGCGGGTTTGCAATTTGGCGGGTTTGCAATTTGGGGATTTGGAATTTCAGGGGTGTATTGAGGCCCGCAATTTTAAAATGAGATGAAACTTTGGTGGGTTTTTCTGTGTTTGGTGCAAGGTTAGGCCGTGGTGACAGTTGGGGTTGGGGCGCCCAGAGGTGTGATGGGCCGCTAATAAAACTTGTGTTCCGCGGGGCTTCCGCATGGGCGTGCGAGGGTTCGAGGATTCGAGGGTCCAACCTGGCGTAAGATAATGGGCATATTAGTTTATATCGAAAGTAAGTATTTCTAGGGGGGATTTCTCGATGTGCAAAATGAGATGAATTGTTTGTTTCGCCTTCTCAATAGTGAGTAACAAATGTTGGAACAATCAGTCTGCCATATTCACAAGTCGGGAAAACTATCAAAGAAGTGGTAAGGTTTTTTAAAGCAGAATCATGGATTACCTGGTATACTGACTCACACATGTGGACCCTAGCATTGCTTCTTTTCCGAAATGGCAGAATTCCACATTTCTCAAGAATTCACAAGATAATTTTGCAGATATTCTTCTGAACGTATTCACTTTCGCTAACGACTAGTTCTGTCCCTTCTTTTCTATGTAAGTTGGTCAAGATAAGACTTGTATCCTTTGTATAAGCGTTAGTTAACGTCGGTATTCTGCCACAAAATTATCTGGTATGCTGTGGTTTCTGTTTCTTTTGCTCTTGAGGTAGACAGTCCAAGAAAAGAGCTTTTCAAAATTATCAACTTTTCAAATAGTAGGAAATTTCAAAGACGAAGAAATTTCAAGCACTACGAACTTACCATGCTGAACTTGTCTACGCTAAATACTTGTCATGCTGATTCTGTCACTCCAAGAACTCAAGATCTTTGGTCTTAATTCATTACAGAAATAAGGCCCTTCTTAAAAAGAAAGCCTATCCCGAAACCGCTCTCATATCAACTAATACTCAATATATCGCAACACTGAAATATCACATCGCATGTGCTCCCATACTGTGCTCAATCCGCATTCATGAAGACACAGTGTATGATTCCTTGATAATATGGTTCTGAGCTTGGGTAAACGTATTCAATCAGCTCAAAAACAGCTGCATCTATTTGAACTCCTGTTTTTTTTTTATTTTCTTTTAAAAAGCTCATTACAATTTCGGCACCTCCATACTGAAGTTCTATACCATCAAGTCTTGTTCTTCGATTTGGTGGTAGTTATGTCTAGAGATTGGGGGAACCGTGTCCAGGGCACTCGCCGAAACCAGCAATACTACCCATTCCGTCGCAAGCCCTAGAGGCCTAACAGAAATACTTATCAACATGCGAATTAAATTCTATGTAACAGGGTGTACCATAGGTGAGCTGGAATCAGACTGTGTAGCTGAACTCGCCGTCACATACAGCCCACCCAAACCCCCAGACATACAATATCCATCCACCGTTCAAAAAACAGATTCTCCAGTAAGTTCTGGCCGTTTTGAGGAGAACATACAAGACTATCCAGCACCGTTGGGATTTCTGAGGTTATGGTTTGAGGTTATGGTCTGAGGTTATGGTCTGAGGTTATGGTCTGAGGTTATGGTCTGAGGTTTGTGGTTTCTGAGGCTAGAGTTTCTGGGGCTAGGTTTTCTCAAGCAAGGAGCTATTCTGCCCTTGCATCACTCACCCATGGAGCTCGGAAGAACACCATCTTACACACGGAATTACTCGTTGTAATGGTACACCAAGTAGTTTGGCAAGCCAAACACTTCATAGCCTAGCCTCTTGGCCATCTTCGCAAACCCTTCGGTCTCGATCAAATGGTAGAAAGGGAAAGAGGGGAACATGGCACCGTCCCTGTGCACGTCGGCATTCACCAACACCGCACCGCCTCCAACACCATCCAAAGGCATTTCAACGTTTGTTTCGGCCTTCTCGTCGTAGAAATGCGCCATCAACGGACGATAGGTGGCAATTTCTCCGTACCCCTCTACGATAATCTGATCGTCGTCCATCTCGGAGGCTATGCGCAAGCCTTCCTCAGACTCGACCCAATTGTTAAAGTCGTAGGGTCGGATGTCCGCCACGCCGTCCTTGGTGAACCGCTGGTAGACGTTAGCACTAAGTACAGGCTTATTATGAGCAATCATATCCTCAAGAATGGTGGGTTTGGTTTCTACGATATCAGCGTCCAACCAGAACACCCATGTGGTGGAAGGCGCAATGGTGGTGAACAACAAGGAATTACGCGCCAACGCCATCATCGACCGGCGCTCCTTTTGTACCAGTAATGCATGGCGGTCTTTTTCCAGCTGCGATTCCAACGACGGCGTGTCTTGTCTCAACAAGGTGATTTTTTTGAACCTGCGGGGGCCCAGCTGGGTGGCCTTGACTGCCTTTTCCACCTGTTTCAACGCATGGTCGCCCTCCGGCGTGCGGGGGAAAATGAACCCCAACAGAATCATTTTGTGGTCGTACGTAAGCTTGTTCAAATTTGCCCAGTATTCCGGCAAAAATTTCGCCATGGGCGTCAAAATCAACACCTCTCCCCGGTGGCCCTTTTCCTTGGCAGCCGCGGCCAACTTATTCAAGTCATAATGGGAAATGTGGTTTTTGGGTAAATTGCCCAAGATCGCCGAATCCTTGTTTCCTTGAGACAACCACCCCGTCCCCTTATTAGTATACGAGTACTTGTTTTTCTGCGACGAGTGCAATTTCGGCGAAGACGTCCCGGATGCAAAGAAATATATGTATGCAAACACAGAGAGTGCCACCACGCTCAAGAGCGCCACGGGATTTCTTCGTATGCTGCGGATTACCTGGCTTTTCGTCAACATTATTCGGCCTTTGGTGGTGGTTTTTGGAGGAGCCTCTGGTTGTGTGTGTGACGAAGTTGAACATTTAAGGTGGGAGGTGTTTTCGGGGCGCGCTTTGTCTGCAGGACTGTGCTAAGTAGCACAGTTATTTTTGGTGTCAATATCTAAAAAGACGAGAGAAAAAGGTCGAAGAAGGGGGCTGTTGGTGGATGAAAAGAAATACGGTGGTTTGTTCCCACTCAAATGGGGGAAAAGCTACTAAAACAATCTTGTGTGGTGTACGAACCTGTTGTGGGATCCTGGTGCGTGATGCTGGTGTTGGCATGTGTGTTGGCTGTGTTGGCATGTGTGTCACGTGACAGAACGTATGTGGGCCCCACACAGTGTGAGTATCAAACAAAGGGCTTTTTCTCATTCTTTGGCTTCTTGAAGGAAATTCAAATGGCGATTTTCAAGACAACAATCGTAGCGGAAACTGGAATATTCAACGAGTATAATAAAATAACTAGGTATAACTCTAAATTTCCCATAGTATTTGTGATGACTTCGGCAATGTCGTTCGCGCTTACTAAGGTTACCAAGGTACCATCTTCTCTGCCAATTGTTAGTGCTCGGCACTTATTTGAATAGTTTGATGGGTGGACTTATGGGCTATTCCTTCAGGCAGCAAACTTTATACAAATAAGCCTTTGGTCCTTGATCTCACTCCATCTTCCTAACATCTACAAAGAGAGCATCAAGATCTCTTTGAAAAGAAGTTTGGTCGCTCGAATTTGGAGCAACAAAAAGAGAAACACTGCTGACAAACTTGGCCCCTCGAAACAAAATATACCACATTTGAAAACTTTCACAAAACTCGGACTAGTGGGGGGTATCAAAACTCGCCAATAACGATTCGTATTCTTCTTTCAGATATATCCTCCGGTCTAGCATGAAATGCACCCCAACGACAAACATAAATAGATACATTTGTTGTAGGATACTGCTAAAATGATTAGTACAGGCATTCTAATTCAGCCCCTGCAATTGAACAAGTGGCTGCTTTCTTTGTCTTCGAGTTCGAATCGTCTTTGTGGTTGTTTTTTTGGTCTTATAAAGGGGTGGGGTCTATATCCTCGCTATAACGATATACGGTACTTGGGTCCCCGACCCACACAAATGTCAAACGGTATCCTTATATTCAATATAGGCCTTTCACTACATAATTCTCAAAGTCCCCACGCTTAAACTTTTCAATATTGTAAAAGAATGTATATTTGGTTTAGTGTTCCGAACATACATAACCATTTCAATCAAATAAAAAAAAATATTAGAATTAGAATCGTAAGTCTCGTTTACTTTTCAGCACATGTCTGTCATAACATATCGCTTACTTGAAGACCTTACCGTCAGCAATCTCGATCTTCTCACCGTTGACCTCAACTGGCTCGTCCCAAGCGAACATGTTGTCAACGAACTTTCTGACCTTCTCGTCGGAGCCGTCCAACTTGGTGTAAGAGTAAGACTCCCAGTCTGGAGCAACATCGAAAGCAGGGGCGAAATCCTGGCCTCTGACCAAGAAAGCACCGGTGATACCGTTGTTGTTGTTCTCACCGTAAACAACCAAACATCCGAACATGTACTTGGTGGAGGCAGATAATCTGTTGAAGAAACCACCAACCAAGTTGTTGGACATAAAGGTCAAGGTCAACTCGTCGTTGTACTTGTAGTCAACCTTGTACAAAGACCACTCAGATGGGTCGTACATGTTCTTCCAGAACCATGGGAGAGCGGTCTCTCTGGTCTCCTCGTTGGAGTAGACTCTCTTCCACTCGTCAAGAGCTTGCTTAGGCTTACCCAACAACTCCAATGGGTGCTTAGGCTTAGGGGCAGGAGCAGCCTCCTCAGTTGGGGCAGCCTCCTTCTTGGCCTCCTTCTTTGGGGCGTCCTCCTTCTTAGCAGCTGGGGCAGCCTTCTTCTCCTTCTTTGGTGGAGTGAACTCGACTGGCTTGGCGATGAACTCGATCTCTGGGAAGATGGTCTTGAACAAAGGCTGGGCGCTGACAGTCTTGAACCATCTGGTGATGGATGGGTTTTGCTTTCTCCACTCAGCTCCGAACAAGAAGTTGAAACCTCTGACGAATTGGAAGGCAGCGAAGTAGTCGGCGAAGGTCAATCTCTCGCCAACAAGGAAGGTGTACTTGGACAACTTGTCCTCGTAGATGGCGGTGATTTTTTCCAAAGCGGCCTTGTTGTCGTCAACTTGTCTCTTGTTGAAAGGCTCTTGACCAGTCAATGGTCTGAAAACCTTAGCAGCAGTTGGCAAGAACTCGGTGTTGGTAAGAGACAACCATCTGAAGATCTCGGCGTACTCAGTGTTGTTCTTACCCCACAACTTGTGGTCCTCAACGAGAGAAAGCACTGAATCATGTTAGTAAAAGCCACAAATAGTGATGCTTTTTGGTTCAATCATGTGACGCGCGGGGTTTTCGTTTCAGAGTAGAAAATCTCGACATAATGTGTTAAGACAGGGATAACTGTATAATAAAAAATTTCTCATCATTGAAATACCCGCCGACGTCAATTGAATAGGCCAAGAGGCAAAAAAAAAAATCAAAGACCAAAGTCTTAAAATTGTAACATACAGTAAACGGAGATAGCAATGACCTCGGTCAATTTGACTCCCTTAGGGCCAATGAAGGCTGGAACCTTGCCCAAAGAGAAGGTCTTCTTGAAAACATCAGAAGAAGCTGGGTCGACGATCTCGACGTCCAACTTGAAGTGCTTGACCAAAGCGGTTGGGATGACTCCTCTGATTTTAGAGTCGGCGAAAAGGGTACCTTGAGACATGTTTGTATGGGGATAAAGACAAAGGAGTAGAAATATTTTTTTCTCGTGGACGTTTTTCTATAGCGGTTGTGGAAATTTCTGTATCACGTGATGCAGTGCGCGCGCAGGCCACGTTTTTTTTTTTCGGCCGGGTAATAGTGAGAGTAGCGTGCAGTGCGGGGCTACTTTTCCGGGCCCGGGGTAAGCTGTCACTGAGGTTTCTGAAATTAATGCCCACAGTTTAAGGGTAATGTTACGATGGAGTCATGTTTTGTTGGATTCTAAGGGCAAGAAAGTTAGGGCTTAGAGAATTAAATGCCTTATCATAATGTTTAGATGGAATTATCTGAGGACTTTTATGGTTGGGGAGATCCTACCGTTTGGAGCAGTTGCACGACATGGTGCTCTCCAAAACTCATAAAAACCACCTCAGTCTACTTCATATTTATGCTCAAATGTTTCCCACCCAATAATTAGGAGTTCCCGGGAAATAAGTATTTTTATATTAGGCAATATTCTGTTGCATTTGGAGGCAATATTCTGTTGTATTTGATGCAATTCTGTTAGTCCACCTAGTCCTTTACTTGTATAGCTGTGGCGAGAGTTGAGCGACACGACCAAATGGTACATTTGAGCTACATTTGAGCTACATTCGAGCTACATTTGAGCTGCAATGGTTATATTTCTGGTGTTTTCCTTCTAAATCTGTAGTACATTTGCATACAATATACACATTCTCACATTATTGTTACCAACACTTCTGCTCTAGTAAAATATTTATTAAATATAGTACAATGTAGTTTCCCATCAGCTGTTTAAGTACTCTCGCAAAGAGTCGGGCGATTTTTTGGAAGCCTGCTGTCGTATCAATTTGGATTTAGTTTAGAAGTTTTTACCGTCAATTGTTCACTAGTAACATTATTAATATCTGATTCAAACCAGCCATCACACTGAAAGGCTCGAGCCATATCAAAACATGTATGGCTCGCTGACGTAGTCATTCATTTTGCAGTTGTTTCTTGCGTTATTGGGCTGTATTGTTTAATGAAAAAATGAATAGTTAAGAGCCCGTGGCCAAACCTGGTTTCCCGCACCTTGATTTGCAAAAAACATTAACACCGTATGAGTATAAGGGACGGTTAACTCAAACAACAACTCAAGTTGTATTGAGACTAAACCACAGTCACTTTCTCTCTTTTCTCCTCTTTTTTGTACCTGACTTTTATTAGATGTTCCTGGAGGGTTCTACGATGTTCGTCTTCACAATTCAATACATTGACATTGTATCCAAGAAGAACCCCTGGACCTTTAGGTTTGATTTCTATTCCGTAGTCTGTGGATAAATCCCTGTTTGAAGAATTCCATCTCCAACCCACAAAAAATATCCAAGAAAAATTAAAAAAAAAAAATGAAAAAAAATGAGATACATCTTTCTTTACTTGTGTGCTTTCAAAGTCAGTGTTTATAGCTAGCACCAAGTATAAATGTACCCTGTGGTGACTGTGGCCATCACGTACCATAGATTAGTGATGAGAACATTCCAATAATTTGGAATTTAGACATTTCGAACTAGGGCATAATATGGTAAGTAGAAATGTTTTATACATATTTTGCAATCAGCTTAATACTATAACATTGCTCACTTTAAACTGGTGAAGATTAGTAGAACGACCCCAGTGTTTTGATTCTGACCTAATGATTCTGAGTGAAACATCTGGCTACCCAGTCACTTCCGTTGATCTTAGGTTTAAAATTTTTAGGTATGGCGAAAATCTAAATGGGGTAAATGATAATCAGACTACCATTTGGACCAACAGACAGTGGGCTGTTGACACAAGCTTGGGGTTTTTTTTTTTGGTTCTTTTTCTTGGCTTTCTTTTATTGTCATGGCTCTCTTTCTTGACTTTCTTGACGTTCCCTTTATTTTTAGACCATGTTTTGGTAGCCAATTGGCCGGCATTGCACATTTTCATGGATCTCTTATTCTCCGCAAGGGTGGGCACTCAAGGTCAACAAGCTAAAGGGGACGGATACAGTCGGTCGGTAATACGACAAAGAAACGTCGAGTATTTAAGTAAAAAATTTGAAAATTGCGTGGGGAAGAACTTACTCCTCCGTGTTATCCGATAATTATCACACAACGCCCATCATTTGGTATTTGCTAAGAACTGTAGTTGTACATCAAATCTCATGTCGTGAGAGGGTTTCATAAGCCAAGAGAAGCAGTGCAGGGGGAAGCGGGGACATTTGCTTTTCGTTTTCAGTTCTTCTTCGACGGTTTCATGTGTATAAAAGTCAAACAAGTGAGTAAATGTTTGGGAAACGGCCGTGAGAAATTTATGAGCAAATTTTTCGACTTTAGCTCGGCCTTCAATGCAGTTTCTGGTGTGTTTCTGACCTTTGCACGTCTTTCATTTTCTCACGTACCAATCCGATTCAATTGAGTTTAAGAGCTGGTATTTCTCGTGTTCCAATGTTGGCCTATATGTCTAGTATGTCTCGGTTACGCTTGTCATGTGATGCACTTCTACTTAATGTGTGATAACATTTGTTGAAAGAACCGATTATCGTTGGGCATAGCAATTCTCCATTGTTTCTGAGGTCTTGTTGTCTTGTGTTGGAGAAAATACTTACGTGATCCTATATATGTCTACGTGCCTTAAGACTTTCAACACCTTCCACGGCTCCAAAATTTCCCCAGGGCTTGACCTTTCTAAACTGAATATTCAGTGCCGCTTTTAAGGCGACGAACCAGGAACTTTTAAAGGTTTGGACAGAGACTCATGCTCAAACGCCCTGCCCATCCCTAAACAATGTCCAACAATCCCAAACAACTAATCCCAACCAATCCCAACCAATCATTGAAGCGGGCTGGCAAGTAATGTTCTCTTTGGGCAAAACACATTCAAAGACCGAGAAATTTCAAATAGATTCAATCTTCAAACAGTACTGTGGACTCATGCTGAATTGGTATTTTGTATCAAGTGGAAAATCTTGGAAGACTAGACTTCTGCTCCTTAGTAACAACACTGAAAATACACCGACGGGGGTGTGTTTTTGCCTGGGATAACACAAATAACCCTTAAACTTAAGGGGAAATTAAGTCGAGGCCTTTGATGTTCACGCACCAGTTGTACCAGGTATCCCAAGCTGCCTTGTTTGTAATCTGTGGAATGTTTCACAAATCCATTAATTACTTATCTCAAAGCGTTATCATTGACTCTCTTTTCAGGATGTATGCTGGCGTGGCAAAACGAAAAATAAATAAATACAGGGATAAGCCAAGCAGAGCGGGAATCGCCAAAAGAAAAAAAAAAAAAACGAATTACAAAACGTGATCCCTTGAAAAGTGGAAAGAAAAAAACATTCCAGCCGGAATCAAAAATCAAAAATTCTGATAATAACCCTCGGTATATACACCGTACCCTCGGTGCAATTTGTGATCTGCTCACCACCGCCTTCTCAAGACGCATGGCGGTTAAACGAGGTGGCATTCTCAAGATGCGAATTGCCCCCAAAACATTTACAAATATTACATTCTTCAAAAACACCTGCTAAGAAATCAGTCATTTTCAATTTTTACACCTGCCTTGCAAATGTCGGCTGCCAACCGGTACACTCACGTGACTCTCCTCATTCTTCTAGCCGGCCATAATCTCTCGGCAACTGAACATGGTATCAATGCAGAAAAGTCTCAGCAGTGCGTTTTGAGATCTTGGCACAGATCTGTGCGAGCCAAAATTTCGACACCCGTAGGGTTATGTGCTTTTTTCCGGTGCTTTAATTTATTTTATTTTTTTTTCCGGGTAGAAAATTCATGAATTCCTTGAAAAAAAAAAATCTTGCTTTCGGGGTTTGGCCTTTTATTCTCCAAGCTATGAAAAAAAAAAAAATCTGTGCGGCTGCGGCTCGCGTTCTCCCATCAAAAAGCTTCCCCTATGATGTCAGGGATCCGGTATCGACACAACCCAACACAACCCAACACAAAATCGGCGATAAAACGCCCCAAACTTGGCGCCATATCACGTGACCTTCCCGGGCTCTCAAAACTACATTGCAACTTGGCATCTAATCAAGAAAGTCTCTATGTGTTTGTGCTGTTCACTAACTCTTGGTAAAAAGAAGCCCCTTAATGGCACCCGTAAGCCACATTTTTTTTTTGGAAGCCATGCATTTCATTCACCGATCAAACGCGGAATTCACGACATCCCCACGCCCGCAACCATGGGACCAGAGGCATATTGGGTGTGCATCTAACTTTTACTTTATGATTTTTTTTTGCGTTTTTTTTTCTCAGCATTAGCACAACGCGAAGACATCAAGCCACATGGCAAATCTCATAACTGAAGCATGCTATGTCTATGTAGCATGAATGTTCCATTCG
Source organism: Metschnikowia vanudenii (assembly GCA_030583145.1). Taxonomy (NCBI): domain Eukaryota; kingdom Fungi; phylum Ascomycota; class Pichiomycetes; order Serinales; family Metschnikowiaceae; genus Metschnikowia; species Metschnikowia vanudenii. Next base: position 24,385 of record JAJMHT010000108.1, read on the forward strand.
AAAGGGTCTTTCTCCCATTGATCTGAGACAATTCAATTCCTGGGTAAATCGCTGAATTCCAAAACGCACACACCCATACGCTTGTTCTCGAGGTAAAGTACCACGTGTGTAGCACATTTTTCCGGTGAGGTTTTTTTTCTCATTTGTGCAAGCAAAGCTAAAGTTGGCTGCTTAACATGGTTCCATCACATCACGCACCATGAGGCACCATCACGCACGGGCCACCCAAGAGCAAGTGTTGTTCTGAGATTTTCCTGGTGATATCATATCATCAAAACTTCTCTGGGCGTCTCTCGCCAGATATTTCATGTCGTCATAACGCGTTCTTAAACACATGATTCAACACCAAACACCAAAATTGCTGCTGGGTGTTCTTGGCTTTATTTCTTCGCTTTAAAAAAAGGGGTTGACGCTTGATGCGAACTCACCCAAAGTGGCTGTGACCGCAATGCACCCGGTCGAAAAATGCAAACCTAGGTTTGAGCAGCCCATTGAAAAGAGACTCAAAATACGGATTTTCCGAAATTGAATACTATTTTCCGTTTTTCTTACGCTTCTTGAATCAGCAAATCGGCAATCACGAAAGACCAGCAATGTTAGAATCTTCTTCAATTAAAAAATGAAGAAAATGAGAAAAAAAAAAATATCTTCTGCTGTCGCACCGCCGCGTTCAGTACCACAACAAACATGACGCAGCATGCGAGATGATGATACACTTCAAAATTATGATTGCTGGTACATATTCCCATGATCCCCAAGTGCGAAACCCATGGTGGCATCTTGGTGGCAGTATGGCGATCGCATGGCGACAAAGCACAGGATAATCTTGTGTTGGACCCAATTCTTTTCATGGGCCGGTCTGCAGAATTCCGACCAGACATTTTCCGACTCTACCACTCACCAAAGACATGAACACCAAGCTTGGTTTGAACAAAAAATTCACAAACTTTATATTAGCACATAATGATTCAAAACTAATGGGGTTAAATTTTTGAACAGTGCTTTTTTTATCACGTATGTCTCACCAGAAGCTTCTCTATCGTGCATGTACTTCGAGATGTACTTCCGACTTTGTCACGCACTGACGCCTCGTTTCAGTGGACCTGAAAGTTATTTACAGGATCGGGCGTCATACAAATACGCGGTCGTGTACAAAGTTTTGCGCGGGCGATTTGCTGCAGAGGGGTTAATCCACGTCATTTCAATAATCACATTCCCTGTTCCCCTATTTATCCATATAAATTGATAAATCCAGACCCTTTATTGAGCAGACAATCTCTACAAAAAACCCCACTTCACAAGGTAAGTGTTATGGTAACAGCTGCCAAGACAGAGATTCAGAATTCTCAAATTCTCCCAAATTCTCGCTTACTGGTGATGTGCATTCACGGTATCGTATTGTTCGTGGATTTGAAAACATTCAACACGGCCGAGCCGCACTTACGATGACGAAAGAGGTCATGCTTCCGTGAAATCTTTGTCTAACAGATCTGCATATTGCTCGGCCCACAAATTCCGAATTTCGGCTTCTTGTGTGCCGGTCCGCGTTCAAGGGCTGGTGCGGTATAGTATTTGTGTACTGTGCTTATGCTAACAACCAATGCAACTGAAAAGCAATATGCATGCTTTGCCTGGGTTTATGGCGACTAGCTTATACTAATCATTCAGCTGGCGAGATTTTTACTACAAGGTAAAGAGTTCGAGCAATATTTAATTATATGTAGAAAAGTCCCCATGAATTTAGTGCGCGTGAATCTCGTTCGTTTGCGGTACTATATGTCCACCACATGACTCAAAGGGCGGGCTCGCGCATGAAGATTTGATGTTCCTTATTCTTGCCAAGTTCTTTTTTTTTTTTATCTTTTTGCAAGGCTGCATTGGCGACGAAAATGTGAGGTTATGCTTGAGGCCGTGATTTTGGGATCCCCGGCACTTTCAGGCGCTTAAGAAGATCCCCCATCAAACATTTGCAATTGCAATTGGAATTGCGGAATCACGTCCGGGAATGTGATGGAATTTCCTCTTTTGGAAATCCAAATTCGGAATCTCAACGGCTGCAACTGCCCTTTTTCATTCCCGCCCATGGCTTGATTCTCCACCGTGTTCAACTTGAGAGCGACCAGTCAAAATACAGGATCCACTTGGTTTTGATATCCGTAGGCATAGCAGAAGTCTCGATTATTTGCAAGATATCCCCAATTATCGTAGAAGCTTCCTTCTTAGCCTCAGGCTCGCCCAGAATTTTGTTGGAACATGCGCTGAATAAATTCAACGCCAAACTTCTGGAGTTGGGTAATGCGGCGTGCAGAGGCAGAAAGATAATGGCTTCTTCTCCTTCTTGTTCGGCCAACTTCGCCTCAGGGGACGCCGGAAGATCCACACCATCAGAATTCCTTTGATAGTCGAGAAGAACCAACTCCCAAAACAGTTTCCGTAACCTGCCAGCATCGGAGACCACCTTGTTGGAAGCAAGATCAAACCCCTCGAAGTCCTTGCAGAGATTCGAGACCTCCAAATCGGTGAGAGTGAAAAATGCTGACGTATCCTGGTCGACAGTTTCATTATACGAAAGCTCCGACCCCGTAGAGCTGCGCAGGTCGATTTCGTCTTGGTTAGGAAACCCGCATCGAATGCCCAACTGCTGGAATCGCATTTTCAAGAAGAACCGAAGGATCACAATGGCCTGAAACGATCCCACCGTGAACACAGTGCTCCCCAACCGTTTGAGTATCGACGTGGGCACGCGCTTGAACCTTGCCGTGAGTTTGTGAATGAGCCGGCCCTGGTTTGCTAAGATCCCGTTGATCTTTGCGTCCATGGTGAAGTCAGGTTTGGTCACACGCACCAACACCGCCATGAGAATAAGTACAATTGAAATTAGAATCTTTTCAAAGGCATTGTAACTGGCCAACGCCACATCTCTTCTGTCGAACTCACGCCACCGCTTGTTTTGTAGCCTCCCCATTTCAAGGATTTGATCAATGCTTTCGCGCTCATTGCATAAGAATAGACAATTGAGTAAAAACTTTTCATCATGATCCAGCTTGACGTCGCCAGCTTGCCATGCCTGGAAAAGACGGATGCAGTAGCTTGGGATACCCGACTCCCAGATCCTTAGATCGTTGAATAAATCAAGAAGCCAGAAGTATTTTTGACGGTGGATAAGATCGATAAACTTGTCAGCGTCTTCTGGAAGGGCGTACGGCTCGGGCGACGTCGGCCCCGCAAACAGCGCTCTCACGGGTCTCGGCACCAACGGCGTGTGGGGCTGAAGATCCAATTTTTGGTTGAAATCTGCTTGCATCACCCCGCCAAGTTGTTTATCATGAAGCCCGGGATTCATCAACACGCGCTTGATATCGATGTTTTCCTGGATTTTATTCCGTGACGCATGCGACGAGCTGGCGTCCGCGTTGGGCCCAGCATAGAGCCATGTCTCAAGAAAATGAGACAAGTCTTCCGGTATTATGAGCTGCTCGGGTTCTGCGGGGTTGGAGGGCACTGGCTCGAGATGATGGGCCACGCTCGATGGGTTTACTTGCAAGTCGTTGCGAAGCGCCTGGTCCGCCTCCACTAAGTCTTTGGCAGAATGTAAATGACGGTATTGTTTGTACCCATTGTAGCCGTTTTTGTAAAGTTTCGATATGGCAATCGACTGGTCCAAGATTCGGTAGTACGGCGGCACAATGACATTGCCCCATACGCCAGAGGTCTTCGGGTCGTAGTAGTTATACAGGGAGAAGTTTAGCCGGGTTCCTCGGTAGCACTTCCGTTTGGAGTTTATACAGTTTTGGCACACCGGAAGCTTTTCATCGCATTTCATATGACGATCGCGACATGTGTAGCATCCCGATCTGGTTCGGGATCTCTTGACTTTCAGACCTTCTTTCAGTCCTGCTTTGGGTGCTGTTCTTTTCATAGAAAGACTGCAGCGGGGGGTGTTTTGTGTTGTTTTGAGGCTGTTTCTGGGCTGTTTTCTTCCAGGGAAAATTTGGTTATAGTAAGATGTGAAGCGTGGGTCACAACAAAGACAGACTGGCCAGCAAGTGGTAGGATGGAAGTGTGTAGGGTGGAGGTGGTGATGGAGGGGGGGATAGTCAATAGACTGGTCGGATAGTGTTGGTCAAAAAGTCTTGTAAGTTGTGGAGCGTCACTGTCTAATCATAGGAAGTAATATGTTCTCAACTTCTCATACATGCGCGCGAGGGGCAGAAGATTTGTGGTTCGACGGATCAGTGATACCGAACCAGAAACAGACTGCCTCGTTTCGTTGAGTGGACGGACTGGTAGTTCGACCGGAGCGGGGGAACAAGCAAAAACTTTGGAGGGATTAACGGTGCAATAGTATAATCCAAACGTAGAGGGTGGTCAAAAGAACGTGGGTAAAAAAGGGCGCACAAGCGAAAGATGCCGGTGGAATGTGTGATTATAAAGGTAAGAAAAAAGCAGAGACCAAGATGCAAATGCACAGATAAAAGAACGGTTGGCACCAGAATTGTGCATTGAAAGGTCAGTCGTAGTAGCCGTATATATGCACAACTCCCGAAATTGGCGATCTTGTTTTGGCCGGCCCGACAAGCATCGCGATTTATGCACTATCGTGCAAAAGCCTCCCCATGCATGAAGTTACACCCATTGTGCACATTGTGCGTCATGCACCAGCTGGATGTTTGCGCGCAATACCGGGGGTCATCTCCTCACAACTTGGAACCTCAAATTGCTATTATTAAGGAGCCAAGAATTAGTCACTTTTCCATTGGGTACTTTTGTGTTTCATTTTTCAGTACGAATCTTACGAAACTGGCCGGAGAACAAGAGTTTCATGTGGTGGGGTGATGATTCATTGTAGTTCACTCTATTTTTTTTTCCCCCACAACCACGCCCTCGCTGTAAATAGCCGTTTTTATCACCGGAAACTCGCACGGAATTGTGCAACCTCGGAAAATGGAAAGATCTGACGAGCAAAATTTTTGCAAACTTTGCTTGGAAAATGATTTTTGGTTATGGAAAGTCTATTTTTCCCTTTTCTCGAGATGGGGTTTTATTTACAATTCTAGCTTTCTAAGCTGCATGAAATCCGTGCTCGAAGCTCCTTCTAGGCCGTTGGTGGAGGGGAGTGTTTTCATTGTTTTTTTTTGTTTTTTTTTTCTCAAAATTTACCTCGAAGTGAATTGTCATTAAAAAAAAGTGCAACTTTAACCAAAAGTCGGCTTTGTTCCGTTCCAACTTGCTCAATGGTATGATGATGTTTTGTTTCAATTGTGCACATACCCAAAAGGATTTTTTTGGGTGGTTCTGTTTCATTTCTGGGGCTAAGTTTCGGGGTTTTTCAAATCCCCCCAATTCACAAACCCATAAGAAAAATTAGAAGAAAATGTTGAAGATCAAATTTTGGAAAACTTACACTTTCAAAAACCTATCTACGCGAGAATTAAAGTCAACCATAGCAAAGTGGCTCAGCCTGCTGATGCCTTTTCATCGAAATAGTCTCTCCTAGTAGCCCATATCAGAAGCATGGTGAAAAACAAAAAGATATACATGGCCCCAAGCCCTAACTTTTCAACCAAAAACGGAAATAGTGAAACAACAAGAACATTCGTTGCCCAGCCACAGATCACCGAGCAGCTTAAAATTCGTTCATCTGCTTGTGAAAGCTCCATGCTTAACAACGCCGTGCACGGGCCCCAGGTCATGGAAAACACAAAGAGGAAACAACACGATGTTACAAGCATTGCGATACCAAGCTGGCTTGAATTGGAATTTTTCGATACTACTCCCATCGAAGCAAATGTAAAAAGTAGTAGGCTCAACGTAATCAGCCCGGAGAACAAAGGTTTCCTGGCACCCCTCAGACGCACTATGAATCCGGAAATAATTGTTCCGCCAAGGTTACATAAGCTGAGAAGTAGGCCGGAAAATTTTACTGAGCTGCTGGTTATAATAAGCAGATCAAACATGGTTTTCCCGAAATAGAAGAAAAAGTTCGCTCCAGTCATCTGCTGAAGAAACAGGAGGGTACAGCACGCGGCCAAACGCCGCATGTCCATTTTGCGCTTTTCGTGAAGGGTCAGATCTCCCAAATAACAAGCCTTTAACAACTTCAAAGCAGAAAACCGAACTTCTTCCCTTTCGGACTCCTCCACCAACTTGTCCAAAGCCTCTCTGAACCTACGAGGGTCACAAAAAATGCTGGGATCTCTGGGAGACTCGGGTAAATAGGACAGGAGCGCCAATGCTAGAATCGGCACTGCGGCAGAAACGATGTAGAACACGAGTTCTGAGTGAGTGCCGGTATAAATGAAAAGACAGTTCCCACAGAGCACAAATATCGCAATGACTATTTGGAAAAGTGCAAAATATCCGATACTTCCCCTGGAAAAAGTGCATAAGTGGCCAATGAAAACAGGTCCGATTACACACAGTGCACCGGCGCTGACTCCTTGTAAACCTCTGCCAAAAGAATAAAGATAGATACTACTGGGGCCTTCAACAAGACCACAAAAAGTTACAGAGGATCCAAAGAGACAAGTGAGAAGGCATATTCTGAACGTGGTCAAGTGGCCCAACTTCCGAGTTGCCTGGGTCATAAAGAGAGTGATGCACGCAAAAATGCATCCCACATTGAACACTGATATAAGCATTCCAGTGACTTGGGCAGAAACACCGAGTCTAGCTCGGAATGACGGAAGGTCCATGAGGTTGCCTGTGGTGCCCAAATCCCAACCTAGTGGAAAAGCACAGAGCGACACTGTGAGCACATAAAGTAGGAGAGGTTTGGCCCTCACTGAGGTGAGCGAAGACTCTGGCTCAGAAGGAACACGGGCTGCCAAGTGTTTGTGTGCTGTTTCAAGGGTGGTCATGAACGACTGTTTTTATAGGTGGTTGGCTTTTTCTTTGGCTTTTTTCTTTTCTTTGTGAACTGTTTGTGAACTAATAGATGGAACATTTTTTTGGCTGAGGTCCTCACTTATTCCTTGCGCATGAAGCATGTTGGATGTTCACAAACGCAAAGACTACCCATGCTAGGAATTTTTCAACAGTTTGGGATAAACACGGTCTTCTCCCTATGTAATTGCCTCTTTATTGCCACTATTTGACCTCCATTAGTCAATCGAGGCCTTGATTCGTGTGCCAAGAAAAATGTTTCACCAAGCATCGCGGATATCGTAATGAGATGAGACTACGTGAACAAAGGACCCAAGAAAGACACTAAACAGAGAAAAGATTGTTCCAGTGACGTGCTCAATTGGTACAGTAAATTGAAAATGACCAGAAAATAATAAAACTACCGAGTTTCCAAAGACAAGTACTGAGTTACATCTGGATCTGTCTCAGTATTAGTGTGGGTCAGATCGCTTGGTGGTGGGCCCGCTGCAAAGAATATGTAAGTTGCGCGCAACCAAATGCACCCCACATGACATGTTCTCTCTTTGGCTTTTGAATTTTGAGATGGCTTTGCGTTTTCGGGCAACTCGGAATGTCGGGTCTCCCCAACTAAACTATCGCTTCGTTTCATCTGTGTTGCTATTTGGTTAGAAGAATTTTCCGTGTTTGTGCTCTTGGCCGAACCTTAGTTTTACCCGGGACCTCGCCCATCTTCTTGAACAAACACCGAAAATTTCCACAACACCCACGAACATCGGCAAACAGTGGAAGACACACTTATGAAGATGCTCCATGGGGTTGAAAGGTACTAATAGAGAGTCTCTTGTGGCGGGCTTTTGTCTGATATTCTGTTAGGCAGAATACTCCGTGTGGGGATGTGTATATGTGACAAAAGGTGTGAGAAGGTGTGAAAGTGTGAAGGTTTGGGTGTGTGTGAGTGCTTCAGTGCTTCCCTGACCGAACCACGCAGTGAAGGGTATTTTTTTGGCTTTGTTTCCGAGGGCCCACATTTTCCAATAATCGGCAAAGAAAAATTACCGATAAAGTCACGATGCATGTCGCTGAAAAAGAAAGAAAAAAAAAAGTTACAAACGTCTGCCGGTTTCACTACGCCCAGGTGAACCATAAGATTGCAGCGAAGCCCTGGGCAGGTCTGTAATAGCAAGCATTGACTAACCACCTCACACACAGGCCCTGCGGTGTTGCCCTGGGCCTCACACTTAGTGTTTGTTTACTCTGGTTCTGGTTCCGGTTGTTGGATTTTGATTACTAATCATCCTTTCTATTGTTCTTTGTTTTTTATCCTTCGTTTTTTTCTTGGATTTTTTTTCTCATATCAAGGTTTTTCTTGTATGGCTCTTCGCCACTTACATTACAGTTTGATTCTCGAGTGCGCGACCAGCCCTTCCGAATTGATACCCACCTCAATGGTTGCTGGGAGACCGTAAGAAGCGATCCATTATAGAAATTTCCCACATAAAAAATTCCAAATTAAAAAAGGGCGTTTTCTATGGTCAATGCCATAATTATTACAATCTTTGTAAGTGAAGAGAAAAAAAGGGAAAATTTAGAGGAACAACTGAACAATTTCCTCAAATTACTACCATTATCAACACATCAGAATGTCGCCTACTCTCAAGCAACCAGACAAGTGGCAAGGCATAAGTGGCCTTAAAATGCCAGGTCAGCAATGCCACAAAAGCCCCTCCCAAGCCCCGACACCCGTACCCCATCAGCCTACCATGCGTCGTGCGCGCCTCAATTTGCTCTGCCCCAACATGACTGTTTTTTTCTGGAAGCAAATCGCACTGCCGCTTAGTCCATTCCTGGCACAATTAGTAATTTCATTTTCTAGTTGTAGCAAATTTAAATAAGGTGACTGCCCAATTGTAAGGCGCCTTAGTAACCGGGTTATTTGGATTCCCTCTCTGGTTTTTTACCGCCCTCTCAACCAAAGTCCAGCCTTTTGCTTCAGCGGCTGTTCATCTGTCCCACTTTTTCGTTTCGTCTTTTTGTCGTTTTTCCCGCTGTCTCAGACGCGACACGTGACACCGGACGCATAAGGTGCACCTTGAGTGATCAGCCCCCCCTTGATTTTTTTTTTTTTTTTTTTTTATTTCCTGTTCCATTTATTTTACTGCTATTAGTGTGCGTGTTGCAACACAATCACGACACCAAGTGTTTTTGTTTCTATCGAGTTCATTCTTGTTTGAGGCTGATATTTGTCATAAGCAGGCAACCCCCACTTTCTCCCCATCACAAACAAATACCCGCCATTAACCCCCGCTGTGTGATATGACAGGAGACGTTTCTCTCTCTAAAAAGGAACGTGTCCAAACGTCAGGGCAAAGGGGTTCTTCGCCGCAGGCGTCTGAAATTCCGCCGGCGGTTCAGGCCATTTCTAATTTGCGGTGCCCTTCACCGCCGCCCATCCTCACCAACTCCTCGAAAAACACCGCTTGCTCTACGCCGAAGCCCACGTTTGCATCTCCCGGCGTTTCAGGGAATGTTTCAGAATCTCATTTGCCTTTATCTGATGCCCCGGGACATAGCTCACCTGCTGTATTCTCCGAAAAGCATTCCAACTCCCCGGCGCTCGTAGTTCCTGGTGTTGAACACAGACCGGCCGAATATGTGCGGACAGCAAACATTAAAGAAGCCCCACTTGATGCGCCTCTTGATTATACAAAGAGTCCTCCCACTCAGAGTATCCACCACAAGGCTCCGTCTGTTCATGCCCACTTCTTCGTAGATGAGACGCAAAAACCATTGAAAACTGGCAACAGATCTCGCAGCGGATCTGCGTCTGCTTCTGGCTCCGAGTATCTGGCTGGTCCGATCAAGAAAGAGGAAAGACTTCAACTGCCAACTGCTGTTGGGTCATCAGAGCAAAATACAAACATCGATCCCCGTTTGCCTCAGGATGATAATAAGCTCCACATCTTATTGGGTGTTTGTGGTGCAATCTCTACAATGAAAATCAAGCTCATCATCAACAAACTATATGAGATATACGGGCCCGAAAAAATTGCAATCCAGCTCATATTAACAAAGTCTTCGGAGAATTTCATTTCGAGCGAGACGTTACAGCATTTGGAAACGAACAAGAAGGTTCGTGTTTGGAGAGATAGTGATGAATGGACCACCTGGAGCACTAGGTCCGACCCTGTTTTGCATATTGAATTGCGTCGTTGGGCAGACATGCTTGTTGTTTGTCCCTTGACTGCAAACACCCTATCCAAGATTTCATTAGGTCTTTGTGATAATCTATTAACAAACGTTATCCGTGCGTGGAACTCTGCTTATCCAATACTTCTTGCGCCTGCAATGGTGAGTAATGCCTATAATGCAGCATCCACAAAGCGTCAATTGAGACTCATATCTGAGGAAATGCCTTGGATGGAAGTATTAAAGCCTGTTGAGAAAGTTGTTGGTTCATATGGTGATATTGGCATGGGAGGAATGATGGATTGGAATGAGATCGTCAATAAAATTGTCATGAAGTTTGGAGGTTATCCTGAAGAAGATGATGAAGAGGAAGAAGATTCAAAATCGAATGATAATGACAATGCCATCATTGATGATGATGATGATGACAACAATGACGACGATGATGATGATGATGACGACGATGATGACGACGACGACGACGATGACGACGATGATGACGACGATGATGACGATGATGACGACGATGATGACGACGGCGACAACGACAACAACAACAATGCCAAAGATGATAACGTCACTGTTAACGATACCAATGGTACTCGAGAGTCCAGTGAAACGAATAATTCTTCGGGGTTGGGTAGTGACATCGGCAAAAAGGTCGAATCATTAAAACTAGATTCTTAAAGCTAGATTAGTCATGTCATTGAATCATTCTTGAATGTGCTTGAACACTTGAATCACATAGGCTAGCATAACTGAGTTAATAAGAAGTGAACATGGAAAAGCTCCTATCAATGATTACGACATCTCGAATTTGAGATCATATAATTGTGGATCTCCTACAGCTACATTTATCACGACGAACCCAAAGTAATTTTATTCTATGCTAAAGATAAAAAAGAAAGTAGCTTAGTAGATTCTGAAAGATGGACCCATGGTAGACTTGATGACCAAAGAGCCGACGTTTTGCCAGTTCTTCTTCAACAAGGAAACCAAGAAGTTAGAAGCCATCATGATTTGGTTAGCAATGACATCCTCCTCCATCTCAACGTGACCAACAGCAACAGCCAAACACAAGACCTTCTTCAATTGGAACTTGATGGTGGACTTAACGTCTTGGACCTTAGAGTACAAGTCGTCGTTGTGGGAAACTGGGGTTGGGAACTTACCAGCCTTGGACAATTGAGGACCCAACAATCTTGGGACTTGCTTGATCAAGACTTCGGAAGCAATGAAGGCGTTGTACTTCTTGGCCAACTTCTTGATCAACTTCTTGTTCTTGTTCAACTTCTTCAAGTCATCAACGGACATGGCATCGACACCAACAGACTTAGCTCTGTCACAGTCGAAAGCGTCACCGAAGATACAAAGAGTCATGTTTGGTCTTGGGACTTGAGGCAACTTCAAGGTACCAGAGAAACGCTTGTCTCTTTGAGGGTCGTAGTTCTTCAAACCAACTTGAAGCTCAACAGTCTCCAAGAAGTTTCTCTTCTTGGTCTCGTTGGAGTGCTCCAACAACTTCTTGACGTTCTCACGAACGTGGGCGGTGGTGATCTTAGACATCTTCTAATTCGTCTCCCAAAGGTATTTGGTAAAGTGATTGATTCGACGAGGATGAAGAAGAAAGAAGGGAAGAGGAAGGTTTTTTTTTTCGCGATTTTTTTGAGGGGAATGTGATGGGAGCGCACCAGGGAACAATGAGGGCACGAGCCCTAAACACACCGCTTTGATGAACAGTCACGTGACTTGCCTCAAGCGGCTATGGAGGCAGATGGGTGGTTGCATTTCTGGTTTCCAGGAACTTCATTTCCAGATTATTCTTTGTTTTTGAAAAGCAGTATTCTTCATGGAGGTCACACTTTTTCTTTGTTTTGGATTTTTGGTGATTATGTGACTTTGCTAAAGGTTGTGTGTGGATTTACCGCTCAACACATCAAGACTAGTGGAGTGCAGACGTGAACTGAAATAGACAGTAAATTCGTTTAGACAAAACCTGAAGTGAGTTTCCTAAAAGGATTATCCCAAGATCTAAGAATTAGGTAACATATAAACAATGAAAATGCTTGCTTTTCCTATCTAGGCAATTTTACTACAAATGATGATTATTTATATGGTTTATTCGAATCAAGAGGCGAGTTATTTGGGTTGTATGCACAACCAAAGACGAGCGCCCTGGGCCCAGGCCAAGGCCCCAAAAGATTGCTCTTGGCGCTAAGATTTGCACCCAAAGTTGACCCAAGACTAAGTAATTAGATATTAAATGCAGATATTTGTACCAAGAAAATTAAAATATAAAGCCTGAATTTTTAGCTCAGCCAATTCTTTTCCCCTGTACTTCCCAACCAGCTTCCTTTCATTAGCTGTTTAAGCGCCTTTTCGCGTGCACGAGCCTTCTATATTAATGGATGGATGTGACAATGGACCTTTCCTCTCACTACCGAAAGCGATTTTTATGGTGTATACACCAAGAGTTATCAAAAGAATCAAATTTTGGGAACCAAGAAATTTCCCAAGAATTTCCATGATTTTTTTGTTGTTTTCCTTTTTTTTTCTTATACACACCTCCTCCAAAATACTTCTCAAGGATCTACTCCGGCCTTCGGCATGTTCGAGAACTTGTATTATGGCAAGGACAGAACAGAACCAAACACTTGCCCCGCAGTTTTTATATTATTTAAATTTACTTCTATATAATTAAAAACACGTTTTTGATGAGAATTATTCAACTTTTCAAGTTGGTGATTTTTAATGACATAGTTTGATGATTTGGGCTTGGTGAAGATGAGAAAAGTATTTTAACTTTTGCAACTAGTGTGCGACATTCTTGTAAAGTGATAAATAAGAAAAACAACACCAAAAAAAATAACACCAAAAAAATAACACCAAAAAAATAACACCAAAAAAATAACACCAAAAAAATAACACCAAAAAAAAAAACAATAGTTTTTCTTGTAAAGATAAAATTTATAAAAGAAAAATAAACCAGGCAATCAAAAAAGGAGTCTCTCACTCAAACTTGAATTCGATGATTTCCAACCAACCACCCCAACGACCCCAAGAAACCACCACACATAAACTGTAGCTCGTTGACTGGGTGTGCATTTAGGCCACAGGTTATTGCATTAGAGAGACAAATTAATTTTTTTACACCAATACTTAATTGAAGATCGGGTGAAAAATAGCTTTAGCTTGCGGTAACTGTGAAGCAAATTGCGAGCCTACTACCAGGCCAGACCATCAGGAGTTTTTACCCCCGGTTGGTAAGCATAAATCGAGCCACCTTGACGCGTAGGTGTCAGCGAATCGTATATCATGTTATATGTCACCTGTACCGGTATCACAGTGAGATATATACATTTTGGCACCATGATCATAGTTTCGTGTTTAAAGGTAGACAGGATTCTCGTAATTAGTAAGTAATGAATTAGCTGGTATCACGGCCTATCGTTGCAAAGAACAACACAATGGAGATAAGCCCCGTGGGGCATTTTGGGAGACACATCCGTACGCCTGTACATATCATCCGTTTGGACTCGGGCGGATTTTCGTCGTAATGTTTAGTTTTGTGAAAATTTGTGGACATTTCTCTTGTAGGTACATTTATTTTCACTTTGGAAATGCAACTGGACAGCTTTTGTTCATGCTGCTTTTGGGCGCTATACATTGCAGCCACTTCAAATTAGGAGCGGACCCACCCCGCGATTTCCGTCTTTACAAGGTGTTCATGGTCGCGGTCATGAGCAGGCGTTCTGACCGTTTCGACATCATGAACACTCGTGGTTTCATGTTTTTTTTTTTTTTTTTTTTTCTTTTTTTGGATAAAAAATGAGAAAGAATTGAAAGTGTCTAGTTTTTCATTCCATAAACACTATCCATGAAAACGTGTGGGAGTTTATTCAAATTCCCAGTTCATTCTTTCCTAAGCCTTGCATTTAAGAGGGGACAAGAGGGACGCGGCCCCATCAGCAGTATAGGCCCGATCCGAGCACCGCGTCTTGACGCACAAGATGCGTTTAATCAAACGGCCATCATCTACCATCAACTGCCACCAACGGCCACCAAAAAGCGCAAAGCCTTCAAAATAAACCTTACCATAGCCATAAAACTGCTTCATAATTTCCTTCTACATTTCTGGTGGTATCGCTTTCCCGATGAGTTCCTTCAAGCTAAAGCCATTCGGAAGTCAAAGCCTATTCTGTCGAGAATCTCGTCTCCCAAACACAAAAAAACCGGTTGCTACTATAAAGATTGACAAAAGAGCACTTCATTGTATGGCTTTTGCAAAGGGATATGGTCTCAAAGCCAATCTGCCGAAAATGGCACTATTGTTGCAGCAGCAGGCGTGTTGCTGGCCACATCTAGTGCCTAAGCGAGCATACGCGTCTCGCAGATTTACGAGACAAGAGCGTATTGACGAGGCTAAGTTCCTTTCGCAGCTGAATCTCAATAAAATCGATAACCTTTATGACATCTTTAACAAAGATGTGACTAAAGTGGTCGATTTGGGGTCTGCGCCCGGGGTCTGGCTCACATACGCGAGAAACCGGCTCCTGCAAATCCACCGCATAAAACAAGAGAAGCTCCATGAGAAGTGCACCATAATCGGCATGGACTTGCTTTTTTTCATGCCTCCCAATGGCACCTTTTTCACCCAGGGTAACATTTACTCGCAGAACGTGCATACCCAGGTGGAGTCCTTGCTCCAAGAGGCAGCATTGAGACACGCGAAGTCCCAATGGGAAACGGCAAAAGCTCGCCAGACTCACGGCCCCCAAGAGCTTACACACCCGGCCTTAGATCTGTCCTTAGATTTGTCCCTAGACCCAGACTTGGACATATCGTACATTCTGAAGGAACTCAATGAAATCCAACTTGAAATGAATACGGAGAAATTGGTCCACGAAATGAAAGGTCTTGACCTCCACCAAAAGGTCACACAAAGATCTCCACAACAGGACCCACAAGGATCCCCACAAACACCCCCAAAAAAGAAATTACCACCTCCGTTTTCGTACCAGGCAGATCTTGTGCTTTCAGACTTGGGCACACCTCCACTTCAGGAAATCGGCTTCCACAACAACACCCTCAGTAAGCCATACATTCGGAGCAGCCAGAATAAAATGCTTCGCCAGCCCTGGGATGATCCCGAAAAGGCTTCTATCGATATGGCAGAGGCCGCTTTACTTCTATGTGGCACATGCTTGGCCAAAGGGGGAACCTTTGTCGTACGTTTGGCACAGGTGGATCTCTCTGACCCAGAATTGAGTTTAGTAGAGTCCAGGCTCTTACAGGTGTTCCACAAAGTGAGTCGATGGAGTGCCAATGATAGAACTACGTCTTTAGACCCAACTCGGCAAGATTTATTTATGATCTGCGAGAACAAGAAGGACCATACTATAGATAAATATGAGGTATTTGGAGTCAAGCTGCCATCTAACCTTTAGTAATATGTAAATAGAGAAGCATCCACCAATATTTACCACCAGAGTTTTATTTTATTCAAGTATATTTTCATACCGGGGCATCTATCACAGCCGGCATTGCAACTAGGCTGCAGTCTTATTTTAAATTTTATTTATTTTATCTTCTTCTGCCTTGATCTTGTTGTAGGTCATTCAGGCCAATAGCAGGGGCTCCTCCGATTTTCCCTCGAGTTTTGGAGTACCTTCGAGGTCGATCAACGCACCCCCGTTGCTGACACCCAATTTGGAGAAATCAAATATCAACCTGTCGCTAATCTTCTTCTTACCCGCAGACGATAATTGGTGCTTCCACAATTCTGCGATGCTCTGGAGTTTCTCGCTTGAAACGCCATATGTGCGCCCCAAGAACATCGCCTCAACATATCTTTCAGTTTTGATCAACAAATCCACACATCCTTCTGTGTTACCGCATAACCACAAAGCTTGGAAGGAAATGTTGTATTTACCGTTTTTCTCTGTGGCCTCGGCAAGACGAGCCAACAGGCTCTTGTTGTTGGACGATGAAAGCAACAACAATAAAGACGAATAGTCATTGGCCAGCCAGTAGCAGTCTTCTGCCAACTTCATTTGCCATTTTGACATTGCCAAGTCTCCCAACCTAGTCCATTTCTGGCCTTGCGATTCAGCAGCAGATGGGCTAGATTCCTGATTTTCCACTAATAATTGGTAAGCTTGTTTCAAGTCTCCAGTAGACAAGGAGATTTGGAATTTGGAGTCGAAATCTTGAGACAAAGCGTAAGATAACTTCAAATAACCCAACTTCTCAAAGAATCTGGCCAACTGGTTCAATTCGGTCTTTGACAAATCGGACAAATAGGCGGAATACTCTTCCGATAACAGATCAGTCGAAATAGTGGACAAGTCGGGAAGCTCTTCGCCCGTCTCTTCGTCCACCACAGTGGCAGTAGCAAACTGCTCCAAATCACCACGCATGACCAAAGTTTGCAATTCCAAAACCGCCGCATTAACGAACCAGGAAATAACATTGAACGACTTGTCAATGAGGTAAACCTTGCCCTCAGAAGCCTTGTAGCCAATGATGTAGTATGTATGGTCAAAGTGACTTAAGTTGATCACCTCACCGCCAACGAAGTAGTTGAATCTGTGGGTAGAACTGGTGGTGAAGATGAAAACATCCCCAATGAACTTACCCGACAGGATTTGTTCTGAGGTAGGTAAGGTGTACAATACGTCAAATGCAGACTCAGCCCCCTCAGAAGCGCTAATCTCACCACTTTCGACGGATTCTTGGTAAACACCGGCATCGTAGCTCAAAAAGTATGCCTCATGAGTCTTACCGCCCGCCGCGGTAGTACCATCGCTGGTCTCAGAAGATATGCTGGAGGTCAAGATGGCCAAGAGCTCACCGCTATCGGACCAAATGACGTCCTCAATATCATCCTCGATGTCGACTCTTCTGACAAGCGAGCCAGTTTCCCAGTCGTAGAAGGATATAAGTCCCACGGACTTGACTCCAAGCAACGCACCGGGAATCAACTTCTCAGCCTCGTAGACGAGGTCCACAGAGAGGAATTCCTGGAAGTTTTTGAACACTTTGACGGACATTTTGGACTCGCGGATGGCGAAAGTGGTGGCATTGGAGAAATCGTGGGTGTTCCAAGCAAAGTCCAACGCTTTACCAAATGCCTTGGACCGCCAGGCCAAAGCTGTGTAAACAAGGTACTCACCGTCACCACACACAGCGGCAAACTTACCGTTGGGTGAGTGTGCCAAGGATTGTGGGTACAACTCGATGGTGCCGAGATCCTTTTGCTGCAAGGGTAAACTGTCTCCGTCGCGCAAACCCTCGGTGGTGTTTGGACGGATGACTGACTGGTAAACATCGGAGTTCTTGGCGTAGATCAATTTTCCGTTGTTATCCATGGAATACATGGGTTCTTCGTTTCCAAGCTTGATGGCCACGTAACCCGAGTCACATCCAACGGCCACAGCATTGGACTTCTGTAAAATGCTGACGCACCACACACGCTCCAAGCCGTAGTTGACGGTTTTCACCAACTTGAAGGTGTTGGAGTTCCAGAAGCGAACGGTGCCATCCTCGGACCCGGAAATAATCAAGGGCAAGTCCGGGTGGAAAATGGCAAACGATACGTTGGCAAGGTGGCCCTCAAGCGTGGCCACACACGACTTCGTCTGGTAGTCCCACACCTTGATGGTCTTATCATCGGAAGAAGTGATGAGATATGGCTTATCTGCCTGTGGGTAGTAGCCTACGTAGTTAACCCCCTTGACGTCGTGGGCAATCAAGGTATAGTTGGGCGTGGTCGAGCCCAACGACCACACTTTAACAGTGCGGTCCAAACACGCCAGCGCAAAAGTGTTGGGGTCCTTGGGATTAAAGTTTACGCTCATGATGTAGTGCTGATGGCCCTCGTAGGTCTGTTCAAGACGCCAGTTGTTATCCCAGTTCCATAATTTGATGGTCAAGTCATCAGACGATGTCAAGATATATGGCAACAGTGCATGCACAGCAATGCTCCGGATATAGTCCGGATGGGCCTCGAACTGGGTGATTTTCTCTCCGGTGTTGTAATTGTATACGCGGACCTGGAAATCGTCCGAGCCCACCACGATCCAAGACTTGCGGGCGATAAAACATCCCGCACGCACGGGCAAGTCAGTGACTTGGATCAGTTTGACCAAAGTGTTGGTGGCGTACGACCAGATCTCCACTTTTCCATTGTACAAGGTGGTCAAGATCCAGGGTTCAGTAGGGTGGCAGTCGATACCTTTGACCCTTTCCGAACGGACGGAGAATTGTTTGGACACGTCCAACTTCATGGTAATGTCACTGGTTAATGTGGGTGAAAAAGAGTGCCTAGAGAAGGGACGGGAATTGCGAATTCGGGGTGCGAGTAGCGAATTCGGGTTGCTCGTAGGCGTGTTCTTATTTGCTGTTGGTGAGTTGACGTGATTTAGTGAGGGAGGGTTTCGTGGTGAGCATGTATGGTGGAGTTTTGGACACGGTTGTCGGAGGAGGCGGTGCGCGCACGACCCGCGCGGTGGTTCTGGGGTTAGGCCTGGGACGGGTGTGGGTGAGTATGGAGAGGTGGGGTTTTAATAAAAGAGGGTAATGATGTTTTTGATTTTTGGCATGTGGAAATGTCTGGAGTGTTGGTTATGACTGGGTTTTGAATATGACTGGGTTGTGAATATGGTGGAATCGTGAATTTGTTGATGAATTGGTGGTGGCCAGAGGCACACCTTAGATACAGGCACTTCCACCAGGGCCTGTTAAAATTGGGGATGTGAGCTGTGGTACGTTTTGTTGTATTTCAACATGTCTACTTGGTGTCTCCATATTGCTATTTAAATCTGTTCATGATGCTATCCTTGTTAGTTTGCCAATAATGCCGTTCATTTGAGATTATCATCTACTGGCAATATTGGAGTGAGAAAGTGGGTGGTTCTACATCCGCGAATTCCAAATTGGGCTTGGTGTATGGATCTCGACCCAAAGCGATTGCAACCTAGGCCCAAATGATCATATTCCTTTTTAACGAGTCGAGGGGTTTCTCAGTTATTATGGCACGACCTGCCTCTTTTTTGGTGGCCTCGGAATGTGGAAAATGGAATGTGGAATGGTGAAATTGGGCATGTTTGGGGAGGTTTTCGGTTGTACTATTGTGTCGTGGTATTTTGTTGCGACAGACCTACACCCTACTCTTGCAGTTCCTGCTTGGTAGTGAATACATTGGGTATGGAGATGCGTAAGTCTTCTTCACCTTTGTATGTCTTTTCCAGAATTGTTTCCAATTCTTTTTCCTGTTTGTCCTGTTGTCCAGCTTTCCTAGTTTGTCCAGCTTTCCGAGTTTGTCCAGTTTTTCCAGTTTGTCATGACTTCTTCTACCTATTTTTTTCTCTATTTCTCCCACAACCTTGATTCGACAATCATTAACTGGTGAACCACCGGGACGCGTTTTCAAATATACCCTAGCTTGCGTATTGGCACCAACAATCATAAAATAGTTCAGAGAATGCACCAAGAATGTGGAGTTTAAGTATATTTGACTAGGAGTAATGAAAATAAGAGGGTGGTTCGAACAAAACAATTTTGCATCTTGGAACAGTGCCCATCGACATAAACAGGATGGCAACCACACCCGTACACCCGCCCACCTCAGCAGTTTGGAGCCCGGCGAAATCCGATGAAAATTGATAGTTTTATGATTTGTTTTGGCCGAATCATATTTATCGTCACGTTGAAAACACAATAACACAAGTTTTGGCCATACAAGATATGGGGGTTGTTCATTGCAACCACTTCAAAATAGGAGGGCACCACAGTATGGCCGACTGCGCGATTGCACGATATTAGTGCTCCTCCGCACTTTCCGTCTAATCTCAGAAAGATGGGTGGTTATGACGATATCAGCTTTATGCTTGCTACTATTGGCCTCACTAAGCTAAGTTGAACCAATTCAAAACACTTTGAACCGGTGGATGCTTTGATTAATTTGCTTGATCAACTCGACAAACTTGAGACCTATCTACAAGGTCTTTATGACTACTCAGACCAAGAAGCGTATGTAATCTCTCGAAGCAACGAGAAACGTAAGGTATTGCCGTAGACCTTCCAGTTTATCACTGAATAATAGCAATAGAAAGTGATTCACCCGCACCCAAAACACCAGGCTAAATCTTACATGATCAGTATAAAAAATTGAAGCTGAATTGGAGTATTGATTCTTCTCGCATGAGCGTTATTCCACGCGTCTGACGGTGTACTTTTAAACTATTGCTAGCAACCACATTAACACCCCTGTATTTATTCTTCTAGAAAAATGGGAACATGAAGAAAAGTTCTAAGAGATACTTAGAGTTAAACACATAAAAAATCGAAAAAAAAGAAAAAACGCACGTCCCATGTTGCAGCCCACTGCAATACTTTCGACCGCAGTACTTTCAACCGCAATACTTTCAACCGCAATACTTTCGGCATCGCACACATACCGTTACGGGGCCAGACTTTGTATAACACTAGGTCTATTTTTTTTTGGTTTTTTTGATTTTTTTTTTCTGCAACATAAAAAATACATCCTTCAGAACCCATGATGAAAATTCGCAGCCGCGAATCTTCGTAGTCCCCTACCGTGCCCAATCACAGTCTATGCTTGGCTTGCTCGTTTTCCATGAACAAGAACAGGTTTCCTCGTAAAAAGGTACATGGCTTCACTTCTCCGGGGTAACCACGTTTAGGTTCATTTCAATTCATCTGGCTTCATTAAATCACAGGTATGGCAACTAAATAATCAAGGCAAATTCCAAATTCACCACCTGCTTAACCTAATAACAATGTCCGACACATCCGCAACACTCACTGTTTTGGCCGAACTCTTAAGTTGCTGAACCGACAAGACTGATGTTTGAGGTATGGGAAAATACTTAGCAAATGCAGAGAAATACACCCATCTTTGGTTGAATAAAAAGTAAAAACGAAAAAACAAAATAGCAAACAAAAACCAAACAAAAACCAAACAAAAACCAAACAAAAAAACAAAATAGTGGAGCTAAAAGCCACCCAAGGAAGTCAAGACTAGTGCAGATTTCAACCCACCTCAGAACCACCATGTTTGGGGTCCTCTGATAGGGACTAAAGCCGAAAAGTCACACTTCCAAACATGCTACTGCAAAACCTTCGCTTGGTATGCAATAACTAGAATTGCAAATCTACCCGAATCTACCAAACTCACCCAAAAGCCCTTTGATTTGGAAAGTATTCGAACTGTTATGCATCTGGCTGTTTCAAACGTGATTCTCACTGCAAGCTGACATTAACGCAGAGTAAGTTTAGAGTACACTTTACCCATGGAAGATTTCATCCGATTGAAAACCAATCAGCTTCTTTGGCACAAAAGCTGCCTCAGCAAGAAACATGGTTGGGTCCAAAGGCTTCCTTACACAAAAAGAATCCACGACTTTAGGGTGGTAAGTTTCCAAGGTATACAGCAAGCACATTTTTCTATGTTCAATTTTCTTTGTCAAAATTTTTTTCGGGAACAATATATTAAAGAAAACACAATGCCGTGATATGAAGAGGCTCAATTATTGGTGTGGCTTACACCGGGGTAAATGGACCTTATGCTTCTAGGAAAAATCCAACATGACAAATGTCTTCACTCAGCCAGAATGAAGTTTAATAATGTATATGAATTGAAGCTCTTTGAAATAAAAGTACAGTTTTCCAATTGTAAAGAAATACTTTATTCCAGATTCTTCAAACCGAGGACCATAATACTCACATATGGTTAGTCACCATAAGCACCCATGCACTTCCACGATTGCTTCAAAGTAGAGAGTTATCGTGGACAATGAACCTTCTTTATGGTTATCACGGACTATTCTTTATTCTTGTTCGTTTGCACCACTTTACATATATTGAAGCTGGGCAGTCCCGTTTTCCAAAATCATGACGCACACCAAAAGACGTACTCAAAATTTTTTTTGCGAACAATAAAAACTCACCTATTCAAGTCAAAGGAAAAAAAGTGAAATTTTTCAAACCAACCACAGACACATTCCATTCAAATTTGCTTGAGGGCCCCAGAGATCACTCCGACACATTGAGAAGGAACAATTCAGAGCTTCAGCACATCTTATTGAGTACATGAATCTCGAAATTACCAAGAAACATCATAGTTTGGAATTAGATCAACCCAAATTTTACGGCTGCAGTTCCGATACCCTAAAGTAACGTCGCGCCCATCATCACTCTGATCACTGTCCCCGTTAAACACTATCCGGAAGAGCATAACTCCACTAAAGCAGAATATATGCACAAATCCCTTCTAGTAGACAGTCTCCACCTTGTCCCTTCGTGACTCCCGATACACAATCTCCAACTGTGCTAAACTACGCACATGGTCGATCCAAGACTGGGTGAATTGCTTATTTGAGAACCTCTCCTGCAGAAGCGTCAAGCCCAAATCTCTCTTTTTCTGTAAGGCGGTCTGTGAAATTTCTTCAGGGTGCTGAATGAAAACTTTTTCAAGAAGTCCTGCCAACGTGGGGAACGCACATTTCTTGTCACGGATCGTAAACTCAAGCAATCCGTCATTTGCACATCCCTCGAAGTCTGGATCGGATTCGCTCTTGAAAAAAAAACCTACCTCGTTCTTCCACGTAGATGCCGGGTCCTTCTCTCTCACAATATCAAGAAGTGGACCAGCTGACGCATGCACAATAGGGACCACTCCTGAGCTTAGGTACTCCACCACTCCAATACCAAAATGCTCATTCCACATCGCATTAAGACCAAACGAACACGATGCTAATGTCTTTTTGACCTCTTCAAACGAACAATCGACGATGAACTCCACGAACTCCAGCACCTGGAGCTCGGAAACTTGCACTCGGAGACTATCGAGCGTCGAGGAGTCTGTTTGCGTCCTACACGAGCCTAGAAACACAAGTTTGGGTACGCTTGCCACGGGCAATTTTTCCAGGCGGCATTTTACCAAAAACTCCTTGTAGTTTTCCAACACCAACGAGTGCCTTTTTTCAGGACGGAACTGTGCGATGTAAAGTAGCTTATTTTCCCTTGAAACAGGCGTTGGCTTGAGTGTAGACGCAACCATTTCCTCAGTAGCACATGGCGGATACAAAATTTCGACAATTTTGTTTCTGTTCAACACCCAGATACTAGCAATGTGGTCGTATGTCCAGGTACCGTTAGCAAGCGTCACGTCCACGCGCGAACCTAAGTAGACGTACACCAAGTAAAGAAAAGACCAATACGTGAATTTGAATAGCTGCTTAACGTCACTGGGCGTGAAGGTAAATGAACTCAAATCTCTCACGCTCTTGAATTTCAAGTTACTGAACATATCGGGCTGGATGATTGGGTAGTGCACATATGCCATAACCGGGATCTTCAACACCCACGAAACAAGCCAATAACTTCCAGGAAGACCCATGGTATCAACCCAGACATCCGGACTCAATTCATGCATGGCTTCAAGACCAAGAAGCACCGACCCTAAAAGCTGCCCGGCTAAGGTGAAGTGTTTCCAGTACGCACCGTCGATATACCTGGAATACTTGCGCAAATAAATGAAAACAATTCTCCTTGAGTCAAGATTGCGAACTTTGAACTTTGTCTCTGCTTTGGCCAAGATTTGCAATGGTTCTGCTTCGGTGTTGGTGGTATAAACTGCCACGATGTTACGTTCGTCCTCCATCAACGTTGCCAGAACGGCTTGCCATAAAACCTTTTCACCACCACCTCCGTTGTTTGCGTAGGGGTGAAAAAAGCCGAAAATGATTCTCCTTGAGGGATCTTTGGGATCCCTGGCCCTCATCCTGTTCATGAATATTTCATCCTTGTTTGCCGCATCCTCGGGCAGAATTTTTAATTTGTTGTTGACAAAATTCGTATAAAAAGACGGCTGAGAACTCGCAGTAATGAGCCGACGACGGTAGCTTGAGCGCTTCCACCCGACATTCAAGTAAATGGGTTTGGGATGGTTGATCACATGTAAGATCTTTTCAGTCCAGTTCAGCGTTGGCACAAGGAAAAAGCGGGGCAATCCCAGGGTAATTATCTGGTACAAGCACACGACAGCCGCTATGGGAATCAAATAGAGCGGAACAGGAAACATGGTTGTTACAGTTTCAGAATTTCAGAGGAAATATGGGCCATCAGTGGTTCTTAAAGACGCCATTTGACCGGGCCCGTTATCTGAGGCAGCATCACGTGACTGCGATATCGGAGAAGCCCGGTTATAAGTAGAGAACTTTTCAGGAAAGTCTGAGTGATGCCGTCGCTGTGATCATGGAATTTCTGGAAAGGTACCAGGTAGTTGAATAAATGGCGGTTGGTGCTTGATGACTAACACTTTTTTTTTTTTTTTCAAAAAGAAACACATGATGGAAGTAGTATTGAAGAATTTGTGCCCTTATCGCATCACGTACCGGGTCTCGGCCAATCCCGAGGACATTGGCTCGACCGGACTCGTTTAAACGGAGATCATTTTTCAGATGATGGAATGAATTCAGAATCAAAAAGCGACTTTAAATCTTAAGACAACTTTTTTCTTGGGAACAACCAGAAGATTCCATCTGAACGGTGCCACCTGAAGTATGAAATCACGTGACATCGCATGACAACACGCGTGGTACGACGGGGTGTCTAAGATGAAGGAGATCTGGAGATAGAAAAAGCGCAATAATGGAGAACTTTGAGTACCTTTCGGTAAAGTATTTTATCCTTTTCCAAAAGCAGCCCGGGATCGTACTTGGGGGTTATGAGCCGTGCGGCCCCGGTGGCCTCCTTCTAGGATGCTATACAACTCTTCCATGTGCCTCTGGAATGTGAATGGACTTGGATTGCTCATCTGAGGCAAGTATAAGCTAGCGTGTTGCTCCACTTCAAGTTCTTTTTCCCACATTTTTTCCAACATTTTTTCTCGTAAGATTGAACCAAACTCAAGATTTAATATAAATTTTGGGAACAGGAATCCAGAAAAAACAAATTTCTCATAATATTCTCCAGCTTTCACTGTTTCATGGGAGACTTTGGAAATAGGTTTAACCTTTTTTATTAGGGCCACTGGAGCCATTGGAGCCACGCTGGGCACCTGCTGGACTGCCCTGCGCGCGCAAGACTAGGGTGGGCAGGGTTGTCTTTCTCCATGCAGTTGCTAATACTGACGCGCGTCCCCTTGGCCCCCGGTAAGGCTTATCGGCGGTTCGTTAAGTTGCTACCCCTTTCTCCGACAACAAAAAAAAAACGGGTACGACCAAAAGAAACCAAAGCTTGGTTGACAGTAGAAGTCAATTTGAGATAATAATGAATTCCTTAGTTTTGAAGTCTTTTTTTGTTGAATAGTCTGTGGGTTCCTGCTCGGACGTGGTACGTGTAATCTGGACGTAGCCCTGGCATAGCCAAAGCTTAATTCTAAGAAGGTTTTAACAACATAGGCGGTTCTGCGGGCGTCGCCCGATGCATGTTTGAACTAATCTGGAAGCACTTTCCTTTAATTTTTTTCTATCCCTTCTCAGATAAGCAAATTTCCCAAATAGCAATAGAACTCTATCCAGGAAGTATCCTTTGCAGATAGGTGTGGCCAATTATTAGCACCACTTCGGCGTGGCGCCGTTGTTGGTTGGCATTTCTGCCTACCAGAAGAAAAAAGGCCGGTCCTTGCGGAAAAGATATATGAACATACTGGGTTTTCGAAAATATTCAAGAGGGTGGAAGCCTTTGAGGATGTAAAATCATTGGAATAAACAAAAAAAAAGAGACAAACTTTCAACTGGGCGGGCAATCCCTCAGTGAAGCCCCCTATGCAAGGGCGTCTGAATATTTTAAAAATGCCACAATCCGTTCTCTTGCTGGCATGTCCCTGTACGTGTGTGCATACACGTCAATTACCGCAACTCATTATGACCGTTCCATTCGAATGGTCGTTTCTCAGAACGCGTCTCACCTTCTCACCCAAGTTGGGCGAGGATTTGAGACAGTAAAGGAAATTCGTTTTCGAACGTCATTGGAGAAACTCAATACCGAAAAACTGCCAGATTTTTTCAAAGACACCCGAGGCACCAAGGAAAAGAATTCCACCAAAAAATTCCACAAAAAATTCCACAAAAAATTCCCTTAAAAAAACTAAAGAAAAGGAGAATAACCAAAATCACCAGAAAATCACCAGAAAATTAGTGCGCAAATCCCCCAGCATTCCCGAATTGTGCAAGCGAGGCGCGTCTCCTGTAGGCCATTTAGCCCGAAGCAGAAGTCTCACTTCACCTCTCGTTCACACGTCGTGCAAACCGTGCGTCTGTCTCGCTCTTTTTTTGCTCTGCTTCTCTTGCTTCGCCCCAGTGTTTTTACCACCCATTCTTTCGCTGGCTTATCCCGGATATTATATATATATCTTTTGGTTTGACGAATCCCCCAGACCCCACTTTTTTGGGTTCTTGAATTTTTTTCTTCGATTCTGTTTTTGATTCTGTTGTACTTTGATTTTGCTCATCCACTTTGTTTCTTTGGCTGGCTTACTTCAAAGATATCCGAGAGTCAAAAACTTCCACGAAGACACCAATATAACAACAAGGCTTCCTCCAATTCCAGCCATAAAAACTTCTGGGTCTCGAAATACGAAGGTTTAAAAACACTCATCCTTTTATACCAAGGAAGAGCATTCTAAAAAAGAAGGGAAAAGTTGGAAAAAAAAAAACAGCCACCGGTCAACCGAATAGCTCTTTTTTTTTAACCAGTTCAAAAATTGCCCCTTTCAAATAAAACCCGTTGGATTTTCATGAAAACCCTCCAGGAAAGCCAGAGCGCCAACCAGCCCGCTAAAGATATGTCTGTCAAAACTACCCCGGGTTCGGCGGCAAAAGACGCGTCTGTTCCCGGCGCCCGGAAACCAAAGACTCCTTTGCGCAAAGAGGAGTTGGAGAAAATCGCCCAAGAACTCAAGAAAAAACTCTCCAAGGCCTCCGTAGCTGCCAAACAGCTGCTCACCTCGTCAAATTCCGCGAGCACAGCACGCCATTTGCCGCCAGACTCTCCCGTGTCGCAAACTTCTCTTCCTAAACTGAGTCCCTTGAAGAACTATTACATGTGGAGACGTCAGATTGCAGGATCAGGTCAAAAGAACTTGACGCTGCTGCCCAGTTTGTACTCGCCCAACCATAAACTGCCCACGCTGACAAAACCATCGATTTTTCTTCTGAGCTCTCCCTTGAAGAATTTCGCCGCACAGGGCTCACCATCAGCCGCCCGTTCTCGGAAAAGTTCTATAGACTCAAACGCGTTCACTGACCCTAACGACTCGCCTATAAAGAGACGCAGGGCTGACAGTGGAGCGGTAATCCGTCCACGTGAACCACAAATGGTTTTGGAAGAGATGCTGGGTCCCCTGACCCCACCAAAGACCAACTCCTTGCACCCACTGCCTGTATTATCTTCGAGTTCACAAAACGAGCGCCAAACAGGCCATACAGGCCCCACAAAGACTCAAACTACACCCACTTTGGCCAAAAAACAGCTCAGCAACACTAACAACCCGTTGCTTAAGACTCCAACACAGCCAGGAAGAGGTGATGCGTATAATGACGAGGAAGGCGCCGACTTGCTTATGTACTTGGCCACTTCGCCTTCTGTTTCGAAACCGTACATGGGACACACTCCAAGAGCCCCCACTACAATCTCAGCAAATCACAATGTGGCATTTTCAAGCAACCCGAGTGCCTCGAGATCACTTGCATCTGGCAACCTGTTTATTGCTCCACCGCCACCACTCACACCCAAGAGGCCCATGATCTCTTCAGCCAAAACTCCTCAGAACAGGCTTACACCTTCGTTTTTCGGTGGATTGGCGGTACCCGGAAGCGCTCTTCCTTCTGCTGGTTTGGCGTTGACGCCAGCCGGCTTCAATATGAATGACTACGTGAACTTTTTTACTCCATCCCCAGGCCAAGCGGCTGCTGGTCATGGCAATTCGATGACGGGCCGGACACTTTTGAAGACTCCTGATTTCCACGGGCAGATCCAGAACAGTACCCACACGTCCGTCGACGGTAAGATGATCAATTTCGATAAAGCAGAGCTTTTCGGTCTGTCTGGACCCGAACAAGCAAAGGACTAGGCCGGCTCCGGGTCCCCAATTTACAACCTAAACCCATGACACTGCATTTCCATTACCAGCAGCATTTGGAACCCCCCCTAAATGGGTTCGTGCTGTTGAACATTCCGAGAACTTTATGAAAACAAACTTACATATTAAATCTATCTTCTAGTTTCAGCTAGTTCGCTTACGAACGTTCATTGCATTAGTAATCAATAAGGATAACAGCAATTTTTTTTTTAAAAAAAAATTATAGGTTATGTCCTGTGTGTTGAATGTTCATGACCCTAAGCACTGTCGATGTACCTCTAGGGTTCTGTAGGTGAGGTCACATGACTAAATTCGTGATTGCGATGGGTCCTCCAAAAATGTAAATTGGTTTAACCAACTAGATTAAGGAACTGAAAGGCTTTTTTTTTGTCAAAGATACAACCCGGAAGTGCAATGTCGGAAACAGGTAGTAAGGAAGTGCAAGAGTTAAAGGTCGAGCAATTGAAGCTCGACGAATCAACTCCCCTTGTAAGCGAAGCTAAAGAAACCACAAGCGGTGAGGACAAAACGGAAGTTTCACCAAAGGCCAACGACACAGAGGGTGGCGAAGACGGCGATAAGAAGAAAAAGAAAAAGAAGAACAATAAAAAAAAGAAGAAGACCACTTACATCAACTCGTCTTATCCCGATGGCGTTTTCCCAGAGGGCCAATGGATGGAGTACCCATTGGAGGTGAACAGCTACCGCACAACGGACGAGGAGAAGAGATATTTGGATAGACAGCAAAACAACTACTGGCAATATTTCCGGAAAGGTGCTGAGATCCACCGTAGAGTCCGTGCTAAGGTACAACAGAATGTCAAGCCTGGAATGAGCATGGTTGAGATCGCGGACATGGTTGAAAATTCTGTCAGAAACTACACCGGAAACGACCACACTTTGAAGCAGGGTATTGGTTTCCCGACGGGTCTTTCTGTGAACCACGTGGCTGCTCATTACACTCCAAATACCGGCGATAAGCTGCAGTTGAAGCAGGACGATGTAATGAAGGTCGATTTTGGTGTTCACGTGAATGGCCATATCATTGACTCTGCGTTTACCCTTACGTTCGACGACAAGTACGACAACCTCTTGACTGCCGTTCGTGAAGCCACATACACTGGAGTCAAGGAGGCCGGTATTGACGTGAGATTGAACGATATTGGTGCTGCGGTGCAGGAGGTTATGGAATCGTATGAGATGGAGCTCAACGGTAAGACTTATCCTATCAAGTGTATCAGAAACTTGAATGGACACAACATTGGAGACTACCAGATCCACTCTGGTAAAACCGTGCCAATTGTGGCAAACGGCGACATGACCAAGATGGAGGAGGGTGAGACGTTTGCCATTGAGACCTTCGGTACCACCGGAAAAGGATACGTTATCGGCCAAGGCGAGTGTTCGCACTATGCGTTAAACCAAGACATCGAAGGTATCAAGATGCCCTCGCAAAGGGCCAAGGATCTCGTCAAGTCGATCCAGACCAACTTCGGTACGTTGCCATGGTGTCGTAGATACTTGGAGAGAACCGGTGAAGATAAGTATCTCTTAGCATTGACGCAGTTGGTCCGTGCTGGTGTTGTGGAGGACTATCCACCTTTGGTAGACACCAGTGGGTCTTATACTGCGCAATTTGAACACACCATCTTGTTGCACCCTCACAAGAAGGAGGTTGTTTCCAAGGGTGATGACTATTAGGAGGCTCTCTGTCATTTCAAAGATTAGTGTGTATCTGTATATATTGCAAGCGCAATGCCAATTCATCTCGATAGTTCCAAGGTACACCGACACTTATAGATTTGAAGACTTCATTCCTCCATAAACATTATAGACGAATCAAGTATAAGGCTTCATTTTGTGGGTTTCTTCCAAGGGATATTTTCATTAAGTAAATGTTGCAAGTGCACCGAAGCATGACAATATAGGATGATATTATACTTTCTTGTATGGTTGGCGAAATCCTTATCTCCATTTCCTCTTCAGATACGGTTGTCATTTTTTCTTCGCAGGTTGCCATTCATTATGTTACGTCTTTTCCAAGTCAACGGATGTATTGACCCGAAACACTTAACTCGAACCCCTCTTATATCTCCCTCCCCTTGTTCTTAGGTGCCTGTGGATGCTCTATATTCCCCTTGTTGATGAACTATGCACGCCTTGTCAGAAAACATTGACTTAATGCTTGGGATAGGAGGGACTCAATTATTTTTGGTACAGCTTCTGCGCTCTTCAGAGACCTTTTAGTGATTGTTCAGACTAGACACTGATGTGAATCAGTTTCCAACTTCACCACTAATGTGATTGTCTCTGAGTTGAACACTGAATGAATCAAACACATCCCGTCATACTTTGAAGACCGAAAGCTATAAAGACCCGGCATTTTTCTTGATGAACAACGGTGAGGTTTTTACAAACATCTTCAATCCCCCATCTTTTTCTTCATCTCAGGTTGATCGAGCTTTGCAGCTGTCAAGTGGAAAATGCACTTGGTTGTTGTATGCGAATCTTGGCCTAAAACATAGTAACATTATCCTTCACGCATTATCATAACATCTTTTCACCATGTTGCGCCATGCTCATTTTCAATGTTTCCCCCATTTTTCGCTCATGTTTTTTCCATCCTTCATTATAGTTTTAAATTTCTCAACCGGAAAAATAAAGCCACTATAACCCAAATTTTACAATACATTCTTTTTTTTTTTTTAATTCTTTCTTTCTTATGTGGCTCCATTACCGTCGTCGCTCATTCATTGCTTTGACGTGGCATCCGGGCTTCATCTCCGTGACAGCTAGACTGCCGCTGTACTGCCGCTGTACTTCACTTGTCTGCATTTTGAAGTGTGATCTGGGGTACTCGTCTTTGTTTCATCATCAAACTTTCCGTATCCGCATCATAATCTGATCTTTTTTAATTTGCTTAAGAATTTGAGAGTCCTTTGATTATTATTGAGAGTCCTTTGATTATTATTGAAAGTTCGTGTTTTATATACTTTTTTTATTCTTTACTTATTTTTATGTGAAGTTTTCAGATCGAGAACTTATGAGGGCGGCTGAAATGTGTGGGCGCAAAGGGAGGATAGGTCGGCTGTGTATTGTGTGTTGTGTGCAAGTGACGAAAACGGTTCCAAATATTTTTAATGTTTTGTTGTTTTGCCTTTTTTGTCTCCTCTGTTTGTTTTTCTCAGCGTTTTTTTGGCCCTTGCCCTGGGGACCGTTTCTGTTCGCGCGCGCTCAATGGGCAGTCTCTCCCCCATACCCGCAACTCAACCCTTTCTTTTCCTTGCCC
The DNA here is from genome assembly GCA_030583145.1 of Metschnikowia vanudenii. NCBI lineage: Eukaryota > Fungi > Ascomycota > Pichiomycetes > Serinales > Metschnikowiaceae > Metschnikowia > Metschnikowia vanudenii. The sequence continues at coordinate 55,836 of JAJMHT010000108.1, forward strand.
CCTCCAACCACCCCAAAAGATAACCCACAATGGAAGTTCACCCTAACGTGTTGACCTACAGAGGTATGTGTGGCATTCTGCTGCGGTCAAAACGAGGCCACTAAAGCGGCGGGCCTTTTTTTTTTCTTCTCTTGTTTGTTTTCTAGTGTGATATGTTTCCTTCACGCTTGCGGTTTATCTCGTCCACCCACTTCTACCTGAGGTGTAAACGATATGAACACCACATTCACCCCCTACAAAATGTTTTGTTTGGGAGGTTTCGTGCAATCGGATTTCCGGGAAGAATCAGAAAGGGACTTGGCCATACTTCTGAAGAGATGATTGGCCGGAGATCGGAAATTCCAACAATAATAATTTATGCGCATTCCCCAATACCTCTTGTCCATCAGGTGTGGTGTTGAACACACTTGTGCATAAAACCACTTGGCCCTGAAATGTACAAGGGTCTATCAATGTCCTGATAAATCAAAACCCCACCTCCTGGATTACCCCCGACTTGACCTCGATTGGAACGACAAGTGTATGATGCATTCATGTGGTGACACGTCACTAATGTTGATCCCCATCATATTTGTCCCCCAACTCATGTACCGATTGAAGTGATACAAGCGGGATGGAAACATTTCAACCTCCTGAATAAAGTGAGCCAAATGAGGAGAATAATGCCGCCTTCTCGTACCTCTGTGTATTTTCTGTGTTAATGGTGTTGTTTTCCTCATACTTTGAATCTTACATCTCTTGGTAAAAAAAAATACCCCCAACTTTTATACTAACATATTAGGCAACTTTGTCGAGCCCCTTACCGAATACTTGACCTTGACCAACACCTCGTCGGAAGCTTTGGCTTTCAAGGTCAAAACCACCGCACCTAAATTGTACTGTGTGAGGCCCAATGCCAGCATTGTTGCCCCCGGCGAAAGCATCAAGGTATCTATCATTTTGCAAGGCTACACGACGCCTTTGCCAAAGGACTTTAAATGCAAGGACAAGTTTTTGATTGTTTCCTGTCCATGTCCCACTTTGAACGAGCCATCCAAGGTTGCAGAAAACTGGACGGCTTTGTACCAACAATATGGCCAAAGCGGCGCACAGAAGAAGTTGAGAGTCAACTTCATCGTTGAAGACGACGTGAGGGACGATACTCACATCAATGAGGCTAGTTTCGCCAACGCCACTCAAAATACCATGATCCGTGATACCCTGGTCATCAAGAACGACGCCGACACCACCGTCTCCCACGACAAATCGATAAACCCTGCTAACATCTCCAACCTTAACATTGACAAAGCTCTTAAAGGAGACACCACCTTCACCACCGAGGAGGAGCCTAAGACCAATGAGTTCCAGGAAGAGTTGGACAACTCTACCACCAAGATCAATAACTTGTCTGAGAAATTGGACTTGACCGAGAAGTCTAGCGAAGAAACAAAGGTTCTTCCCCAAGAAACCGTCAGTGGTGTGTCGCTCCCCTTTGCTGCTATATTAGTACTCATTGCTTTGTTGTTGGGGTGGTATATTTTTTAATTTGAACGAATCGGAGTGAGATTCTCCCACCATGACAAATGTCAAACTTCTTAGAGCCGCAGTCGGTCCTTTGCATTCTCACGTAGAATATATGTACCATTCGAATAATTAATTAGCAGAACGAAAACATGAACCTAAGAGAGTGAAACCCCCTGCGGAAGGTGCTTTTTGAGGGTGGCTTCTGCCTGGAGCAGCCTCTGAAAACGTCGATCTGCTTCGTTTGCAACGTTGGCTATCGATGTAAAGACTCAAATTTGTAGTATTAATAAAAGAAGAAAAAGAATATTCTTGTCGAGAGCCTGCAATCACATTTTTGTTATCAGCTTTCTTCTTTTCTCCTCTACACGCGTAAGTTGTAATTAGGTTGCTCACACTAGTGTTCCAACATGACTAAATGTCTACATTTTTACCTAAAACAAAAGAAAAAAAAAGAGCCGAAATCTACCCCGATAAATTATATATTAATGGTACAACAACACATTTTTGGACTGGTTTCTGATATTGAGGCCGACTTTTAGTAAACAGAAAAAGAAAAGATAATCAACACCCAAAAAAGATTTCCTTAGTGCACTACAAGGGAATTTCACCACACTCATTATGGTAAAGGACTTTATAGGGCCTTTGCAGAAATCTTTTTAATGTGTGCCACTTCTAGTTGCAGGTGGGAATACTCATACCACAGCATCAAATCGTCTGGAGCTCTTATAACCAATGCCGTGTTAAGCCAGATATGGTACGCTTATGAAAGTGCACTATGGGTAGTAAAGTGGTAATCCGAGCTTTCAACAAAAACACAGATTACAATAATACATACATAAAGTAACTATCATATCAAAAATCAAACCTCCTGTTTATCCTCGTTTGAGGCCGAAACATACTCAATCGCGTATGATCTCTCCAGAGACTTGCACAACTGGTACCAGAAGTCACCTTACCATCTTTATAATTTCCTGACCTGTTGCAATTTCAGCGGAGGATTCACCCAAGATGGTGTCGTTTTCTCTGGGAGAGCCTGAAGTCCAGAGAACAACCAAAAAAAAAATTTATTGTTCTCGGATCGTGTCTGTTGAGCTCATCCGTGATCAGTTCTTCGCCCGTGAAAGACACTCAGGGAGCAGAATTTGCCATCATAAATAAAAGATAATTGTCCTTCCGAAAAATTATAGGAAAATCCCTCGCATTTCTCATGGAAACAACAAAAAGAGAGAATGTCGGGGCATCCTTACATTGCAAGTGGTGTGATGTTCGGCTCTACACCTCGTACCTTCAAGTCTTGTTTAAGCCTAAGCTAGAGCCCTACACGTCTCATTTGAATATTCCAGGCTTTGCTTGTCTGAAGGGACTCAAAAACAGCCTAAGTGTTCACAAAGACTTCATACTACACCAATACAAAGTAATTCAAAAAAAATAAGAAAAAAAAAAAAAAGATTGACTCGGTCAATATTTACCTCAATGTTTTCGTAGGAGTCTATTAATATAACTCGGAATATTCAATATTCCACGCTGAAAGTCGCGACCTACTACTTTTGATCAACCGTGAATGCTTTAGGTACCACAGGCAACAGTGGACCACATTAGAATATAACATGAGCATTTTCGTCGTTGTTTGGGGTTCGTTTCAGGTTTAAAGAATACCATTTTGATGGTTTTGTCGAACAAAATCCCTTCGTATGTAAATGGGTTACTTAGTGGGAACCAATGGACAATTTGCAATAACTCTCTATACACCGGACCAACAATTGTGGGAAATCGTAGAAGGGAGGTTATGATTGGGAGGTTATTCATTTTTTGGGGGTTTAACAAGAGAAGTAATTTTGGATGTGATGATTTTTATTTCCTAAAACAGTGCTCTACTTGAACTTAAAGTGATAAATCAGACTTTTCTCTTACTTATCTTTATATATTGCCGTAATTGTGGGGTCTCTTTTCAAAGTATGATTTGGGTAGTTTGGTGATATGTTGGTGCTAGACTAGACTTAGTATCCACTTGAGTGCATGTTGCAATTTCCCTGTCTTGGATTCGGCGGGGAACCCTTTTTGTGCGAGTGTTTCAAGGAGATATGTGGATAAGTGACATGTTTAGCTTTGACATCTCATATTGTATTTCACGCCAAAACATATGGAACCACGTGGCCTGAACGTGGCCTGAAGGAATCTGGAAAAGTATTTGCCATGAATATGAACGAGTTTCTATAACGCGGTATGGAAGGGAGCCATATTCCGGCCCTGCCTCGCCCACCAATACCATCGCACATGCAGTCCAGCAGCAGCTCAGACTTGAGTCAGTGAACCAGCTCATTTGCTGATAAGAGAACAGAAACCCCAAAACTTCCCAAAACCTCTCAAACACTCAGCATGGGCACAGCTACCATCAGGTCCGGGTCCATCAATCTTCTTAACACCATTATTGGTGCAGGCATTCTTGCCATGCCCTATGGCCTAAAAAGTAATGGGTTGCTTTTTGGAGCAGGGCTTATTATATGGAGTTCGCTCACTTCTGCGTTTGGACTCTATCTTCAGAATAAAGTGGCTAAGTATACGCAGCAACAGGGCGCAGTGTCGTATTTCAGTCTTTGCCAGTTGACGTATCCGCAGCTCCTGGTGATTTTCGACGGGGCCATTGCCATCAAATGCTTCGGGGTGGGCGTATCCTATTTGGTTGTGATTGGAGACTTGATGCCCAAGATTGTCGAGAGCACCGGGGTGTCCGAGGATTCAATTTTGTTGGAAAGAAACCTCTGGATCACTGTATTCATGGTGTGCATTGTTGCTCCACTCAGCTACTTGAAAAAGTTGGACTCCTTGAAGTATACCAGTGTGGTTGCTCTCGTATCTGTAGTATACCTTATATGTCTAGTGGTGGAGCACTATTTGCTTGACGAAATGCCTTCCAGTGAACGTACCATCTCGTGGATTGGACCGGTATCGTGGAGGCTGACCTTGACGTCGTTTTCTATCTTTGTTTTTGCTTACACCTGTCACCAGAACATGTTTGCTATCATCAATGAACTCAAGCCCAACGAGAAGGATGGTTCGCAAACAAGACAATCCAACCTCATCATCCGCAACGCCATTTCCATCGCTTGTGCATCATACTTGGTGGTGGGTGTCTTGGGCTACTTGACTTTTGGCGACAGCGTCAATGCTAACATCATCAGTATGTATCCACGTGATTCTGTGCCTTCACTCATTGGCCGGTTATCTATAGTGATCATGGTGTCTTTATCATTTCCGCTCCAGTGCCATCCGTGTAGAGGATCGGTCAACCACGTGATCTATTTCATCCGCAATGGTGTTTCCTCGGGCTGGAAACGTAGAAAACCCGATGCCACATCTTTGAACGAATACACTCGTATTCCAGATGGTCAAGAAAGCGATTCGGCAGACCAATCCTTCGACAACTCGCTCATCAGCTCTACGCCCATGGAGGGTGCCGAAGATACCGATGGTCATGCGCCTATCGTCGTGCCTTTAAGCTCCTCCAAATTCTACATCATCACCTCGGTCATTGTGGTGGCCTCTTACCTCGTTGCCATCACTGTCAAGTCTTTGGCACATGTGCTTGCGTTTGTGGGTTCTACGGGGTCCACTTCGATTTCTTTTATTTTACCCGGGCTTTTCAGTTTCTTATTGATCAAACCTCTTGATGAAACTTCCTCCTTGACGACGCTTGAAAAGTTCTGTAAATATGGTGGCTTAATGCTCTCTATATGGGGTGTCATTGTGATGGTTGTTTGTTTGAGTGCCAGTATCTTCCTTGGGGCCACCCACTGATTCCAAGGCATTACAAATTATTCCAGAGACATAGACACACAGATTCGACTATAGAGAGACTCTCGAAATTTGATATTTATTTTGCTATACTGGTAGAGACGACGTACATTCCATGAATGTGGTTATCATCTCACGTTCGCGAAGCCATTGCGATGATTAAAGTATCTTTCTGTGGATACTGCTAAATTGTATAAAATTCATTAATGTGTAAATATATATGAACATGAGCTCATTACAAACAGTTTACAATTCATCAAAATATGGGGACATAAGCTCATCAAATAAAACAAAATACAAGGGGGTGGGAAATCGTCGGACCAAGACTCGCCAATATTAATTAGTCCTCCCACTTCCAAATTTCAATAGAAAGAATAAAGTGGCCAGGGCTCGCCGTCTTACAAGATCAAGTCCTCTTTCTCCCATCCAACCTTGTTAATTCCCTTCAACCCGTTCTCAGGTTGGGGCTTGTCAACTCCTTCGATCTTCATAGCGTAAGGGTTACGGTCGTCCTTCTGGTCCAAGTTTGCCAAAGTGTGGTTGACCTCTCTGTGCTTTGACTCGTCTGCCCTCACTCTTTGCACCAAATCCAAAAAGGTCGATTTTTCATTGAGTTCCGGCCAGTAGTCCTGTGCAATCTGAGGTACCGAAACCCCATCGAACTTAGGTAAGCGATGAGCACTCAAATCATCAATGAGATGGCTATAGGTACTGACGGCTTCCTCTTCCAAGTACCCCACAAATCTGTGGCAAAACCGAGGAGAGAACAAGTAGAGGAAGAAAAACATGTTGCAAAAGACTCCTTGGCCCATGTATACGAAGAATCTCATGAACATGGAGGGCTGTCCGATTTTGATGAAAGTCAATAAGTGCATTCTCTCGTTGTATGCCTCGTCTAACAACGTCTCGATCCATGCCTTATCTCTTTTCATCAACCGTAACGAGTGCAAGTGGCGAAGGAACGCCGCAACCATACCAGGAACACCGGCCACCGACTCCAAGAATATTACCCTGGTGAGCCATTTGTTCTCAGTCATTTCCCACCTTGTGCCCTTGAATCTATGTTGGAGTTCGGCCTCTGTTTTGGGCTTTTTGTACCCGGTGACGGTGTTGAAGCATGTCTTACAGAAATTCATGCCGTAATGAGCAATTTTGTCTAGTTTGCACCTTGGGGCCCTGTGCAAATACTCCACTGCAGCACAGTCTTCGTCCGTCCACCTTTCATGGGGGAAAGCAGGATGGGTAATGAACTTGAGGTCGTTGTTCTTGGCCAAACTATCATTTTCCAACACCTTTGTCTCGATATCGAAGATACTTGTTCGATTATGAATATCTTTCTCGTGGTCTTTAGTTGGTTTGGGATTTCCGGCACCCAAAGTGGGCTGTGGGAAGTTTAAAGCCCTTGTTGATTGGTATCTGTAGAAGCTAAGACCCACTCTCAAGAGTGGTGATGCTTGGCGTGGGCGGATCATTTCACTAGTATAAATGTAAAAAATAAGTGAATGGTGATCAAATCGAGATTAAAGTTCAATACTCGAAGGTGATAGATTTATAAAAATTTTTCTTTGAAATTCTTTGGAATGGTTTAAGAAAATTTCAAGGGAATATTCCCAGAGCAGTCCCTAGTTATATATCTGGGATGGCTGCAAACATGCGTAGCAGATATGTATGCATCGCAAGTATTACTTGGTAGTGAGTCAAGTAATGTGTGGCTAGATTGATACCAGACGAGGCGAGGTGACCCGAAACCCACGACCCGGATCAGTCCGCATCACAACAGAAATTCCCAGATTGGCGATTTCGGCAAATCACAATTTTGCCGTTAGACATATTAAGCTTTTGAGGTGGTCATCACTGGATGCCCAAAGAGGAAGCATCCGGTGTTCGGTCCAAAGCCGCGCGCATTCCAAGCAAATTGCTCATGGGAATGCCAAACACCACTCTGGGCAGGTCTGACTAGGCTAGTTCCAGGGACACTTTGGTACTTGAAAACCTGCAAACAGAAGAAAGTAAACCCAGCCAAAATGCCATTCTTTGGGATGCCCCAGTGATGAATATTAGCTGAAGAGTAAAACGTAATTTATCAAACACCTCTGTATTTTTTTTTTTTTAATTTACCACTTGATCCTGGAAATTCGACTGCACGGGGGTTCGCCCCGTGTTGCCTTCGGGCCTGCGGCCTCTAGGAGCATAGAATAAACACTAGCGGATGAGATCGGAACGGAGTTCTGGGGCAAATGGACGAATGGCGCCTCAGCCGCAGGACGGATTTTAACTCCCGCGAAATTTGCGAGCGGCCTATCGGAGCGGAAAGGTGCTTTCAAGGGAGTTTTTTTTCTTGTGGTTGCATTTTCTTGGCCTGATTTTCGAGATCTCTTGCTATTTTGCTATTTTGGAGTTTTTTTTTCTTCTTGTTTTTTGAGTCCGTGAATTTTCTTTCCACCACAATATTCCTCACCTCTTATAGTTGGGTCTCGAGAAAAAGGCGATGTGTGGTTGTGAGCGGTTGTGGTTAGTGGAGGGTACACAATACATTTAGCCCAAGCTTGCATCCTAGCACTGAGCACTCTAGCCGCGCTTGAGGGCGGGAGCAACCGGAGCGAGCAAGATAGGGACCCCAAAAGAAGCCAAATTCGAAACCGATTTCTCCCGAAATAGCAATCCCCAAAGGTATCGACAGAAGAAATACGAGGAATCGGTAGAAACCGGGGGTATTTCTTTCGGGGTTGTGTGAGCTATTTGTGTGAGATATTTGTGTGAGCAATTTGTGTGACCTGTTTGATGATAATTTTGATTTCTGTCCAATCCAATAAGGTTTTTTTAGGGCTAATTTATTGGTGGGGCCGTGGTGGTAAATTTGGAGCCGGCCCTCACTTCCGGTCGTGCGCGAGAGGCCATGGTGTGACGCTGCCAAAATGATAGAAATGATGTTGTGCAATGAAAAGAAAAAATGGATTGCAGATTGGGAGGGATTTTCAAAAACTTTTTCAATATGTTTACTTTGTTGGATTGAAGAAGGAAGAATTGTTTTATCTTTCAAATTATTTGCTCCGGGGGAGTCATCTGACTCTAAGTCGGTGGTTCTATTGACCGCAACATACAGTTTCTGGGTTTTCTCTTTGGTGAGGACCACACATCGGAAGTTTCTGTGGCACCAGTGACTCTTAAAAATAACTTTTTTTTTTTTTCTTTTTTTTTTTCTAGCTGGCCCAGAGTTTGGGAATGGTTGTGGAGGAACTCCTAGACAATATTTCCAGAAGTAAGACGATGCCTCTTGGGCGTCAACGTGGTACAGAGCAGCTCCCTTGACACCAGGCACCCACAAAATTTATCAAAAAAGTACAGCAAGTTACAGTGTCACTGGAAGAACCTAGAAACTCAACCACAAAATACCTGGAGTTCCTCGCAATAAACGCTTTTGTTGTTGGTACGTCTATGGAGGTCTGGCACGTGGTAGCAATTAAGTATAGATATGTATATGGGGACTAAAGTGAGCAATATTGTTATACTTAGGAATACCGAAACCTTATTTTCTTCTTATATAGTTTTTTATATGGTTCTCCTTTATGATGTATATTTGGGGCATCATATTAACCTAACCTCAACCAATGCAATTTCGACCGGGGAATGCGCATATGATTACTATAATGGGGCACGCCCAAGAGGCAATTGCCCGCAGCCTCTGTCCATATAGTCGATTCGGATATTTCAATAGTGATGATTTCCTTTTTAGCACCCGAAAAAAAAAATGATCCTAGAGTTAAGAAGTGGCATTGCATTAGATAAAATAAAGACAATAAGATGTTACTATTTTAAAAAATTACTTTGAATTGTCAAATTTTAAAATTTCAGTGCGTTTTCTTATGAAATCGATTTGAAAAATAACACGTCTAAAATATGGCAAACAAATGAAAAACAAAAAAATTGTTGTTGAAACTGCTTCACCCACTGGAAGAGGTTGGGGAATCTCCAAGAACGTTGAGCCATCTAAATTAAGAAGAAAGGGTATCTTTGAAGGTTTTGGTTAGGCTATATCATTGATTGCGCAGGGCATAATCGCAGGAGCACCCGTATTGAGATACTGATGGGCAGGAGAATTCAAGAGTTTAAAGAAGTAATAAGGATATCCCTTGTTAAGAAAAGAGAAGAACAGACGTCTGCGAGGCTCAAATGCTTTTAAGTATGGGTGAATATTCCCCTTGGCATGTTGTATTTGTCGAACCACGATTATACAAGTTCACTGGCTTCTATAACGATGCTTCGGAACTTCCTGTGTATAACGATATTACCAAATGCCCCTGTTTTCATGTTTTTGATCATTTCTGAGCTGTTTTGTTTTCAGAATTGTTTTGCGGTTTACTTGATTATACCCGATATTTGAGAAAAAAGACGGTTACCATTTCTATCACGGGTCCAACCACAGGCGCAATCACTGGGGGACTGGTTAGTGACGAATGTTTTTCTGGAAGAATCACTTTTATGTTTCTTTTTGTGAATTCTGAAGATTATAAAACCAAAAGTAATTTTGGATAATGTTTCATGGTTCTAATGAACATTAAGAAGAAAAGTCAAGAATTAACAATGTCAAATAACCACTTCCATTCGTGGAATCTTTATGAAGTATTTAATCCATTTTTGCAGGAAATGAAATAAAAATCATGGCATGGCCTCAAAAGAGCTATCATTCTCTTTATGAAAAACTCCCAAAAAAAGTTTTTTGCGGTAATAATAATTCTGTGACAACAAAAGAACTCAAGTAACGCTTTGGGTGATATCTGACAATATATAAGAAGCGGCACCTCGCACGTTTAATTAGTTATACACGTTTAATTAGTTATACACGTTTAATTAGTTATACACGTTTAATTAGTTATACATGTTTAATTAGTTATACATGCTTAATTAGTTAGATGTTAGATTCAAGCCGTCTGGCTGGGCAAAAGGTATTGTGTATTTCAGTGATGATCTTCTAAAAAAAGCTCTTTCTCTCGTGGGAAAGAGCGCCTATTTATGTTTTCCCGGAATAAGCCTTCGAAGAAGGTGACTGGGACTTTTGTAAGAGACTAGATAGGAGACGAACCTGAGACGTTTCATGATTGAGGCATTATT
>JAJMHT010000109.1:0-65565 GCA_030583145.1 Metschnikowia vanudenii
ATATCCCCTAGTTGGGTCTCCCCTCTTTCTCTAGACAATGGAGCTTCCTATTTCTCTATCTCAGTCCTTTAGGTAAGCTCTCTGAGTGAACAGCGTGGCGCTGCCCCGCACCAATCCAGCTTAGTGCAGATCGCGCCACACGGCATTCGGACAAGTCGTTCGCGGCATTCTCATCGCTCTACGGCTTTTCACTCAACAAAAAGCCCTTTCCCTATTGGAAAGAGCGCCTAATTATATTTTCCCGAAACAAGCCTCATAAGAAGGCGATTGGGACTTCTGTAAGAGACTAGATAGTAGACGAACCTGAAACGTTGACGATTAAGACATTATTGCCTAAAACAGAAGGATTCAAAGTAATACTCACCTGCGTAAGGCGCCTAATGCCAAGGAAACTTAGTCCAGAAGCCATCACAATGAGTTCGGCCAGTATGGGGTACGGCTTAGTCCAGGAGCCAGCATAATGGTTCGGCCAGCATTGGGACCGGCCAAGATCCTGAAGTAGACTAGAGTATCACACATCAAAAAGCTGGGATGTTTCAGTTTCAAGGCGGTCATCCAAGTACGGCAATCTGCCCTGTACTGATTAAAAGAGCATTACACTTATCGTATTCTTCTTTCTGTATTCCTACATCCAGTACAGACTGATTGTACCCTTATAAGCAGGATATATCACCTCTCAGTACAACACGAGTCTAGCAGTATACCCCCTTAAGTACACCAATGAGCTAAAAGATGGCTTAAGTCTGTATAAGTTAAAACACAATGATCCCACTCTAATATCTACCGATTTTTTCCTTCACCTCTATTCAAAGGCCCCAAAAACCACCCCACTAGCACTTGCGGCGACGCGTCCTCTGTCGTCACGTGATTCACAGTTCTGGCTCCGGACGCCATTGTTCGGGCTCCGCGGCGCGAGTGCTATTGCCAAGTACTGATTAGCCGTACCATTGTTTCGGCCAAAAGGACGTGGCCTTTCAGTACCGCCACCCACGGCGAAGTACTAAGCAAAGTTTTCCCAAAGTACAAAAGACCAAGATTTTCTCCACACTTTTCGCAAATCACATTTTATTCTTCCCTTCCAAAAACACCACTTTTGCTCGTTTCCGGCATATAGTCTCTCCGTGACATGATGGCACCAGATAGTCAAGTTTCATCTCAAAAAACCCCACATAAACCAAAAAAAAAGAACTCAAAAAATCCCAAAAAACCCCCAAAAAATCCCCCAAAAAACCCAAAATTTCCAAAACTTCCAAAACTTCCAAAATTCCTCCGAGAAATGTCACGGCCCTTCAACGGGAAGACTTTCTGCTGCACGGGCTTGGCGGCGGTTCATCGCGAGAGGCTCCAGACGCAAATCAACGCCTTAGGAGGCGTGCTCTCTTTGGACTTGATGAGCCTGGTCAACTATCTAGTCGTAGGTGATCGCAAGACAGAAAAGTACAGGTATGCCATCCGATATCGTCACGATATTGCATTTGTGGACCCCGCAGCCATCTCCGCCGTCCATACCCGCTGGGTCGCCGGCAACGACACCCAGCTTGATATAGATACCCAGTTGCTCCCAGTGTTCAGTGGCATGACCATATGTGTGGCGCGGGTCGAGCAGCCGTCCGCAGAAGACCGAACCAAACTCTTTTCCGAACGGTTCCGTGTGCCTCTCGCGCAAGCCGTACCGAGTGTGATGCCTCGCGACGTGTTTTCCGCGGAAGATTTGATCCTAACCTTGCGTGAACTAGGCGCCGACGTCAGTGCCACGCTAACCATGGATTGTACCACGGTCGTTGTCACAGACACCTCGGGGAAACGGTCCGTTCAGGCGCAGGCCTGGAAGATTCCTGCAGTGCATCCACTTTGGGTCTTCGACTCGTGTCTTCGAGGCGCAGCTCTAGATCTAGAGGACTATGAAGTGACCCCGGGCGTGTTTAATCTCTACAACAGCGCTTCCTTTGTATGGAAGAAGCTCTACATCTCGCGGATCCAGCCAGCGCAGGCACTGGGCTCGGGGTCCGCGTCGCGGTCCCTGTCAAAGTCCATCTCACGGTCCGCCGCTGCCCCTACCCCAGCCAGCGCTCTTCAAAGAACCGCCACGGGTATTTCTATCGCCGAAAAGCGAGACCGGCCCCTTTTGAAGAAGTCCTCCGATGTGTGGGCTTCTATCATGAGTAACACGCACCAGCCGGCTTTCAAGCAGGTCCGCGACAGTTCATGGGCAGAAACCCCCGACCCTGATGCAGAACTCCATAACGAACTGGCTTCCACAAGTCCTTCAGGAGAAATTATCTCGCGGATCGACTCTGTTGCCGCATCACCGCCTCCGCTACGTCTGCGACTGCTCAATCGGGATCAGCCCCGCGATGTGAACCAGCAAAAGCGACAAAGGCTGCCGCCCGGAAATTCACGTACGAGCATGCTTTTTCAGGGGCTCCGTATCTTGCCTGTGGGTCTCTCTGTTCCGGAACAGAACCTCCTACGCAAAGTTGTCAAGTCGCATCTGGGAGAGGTTGCATCTGTCGCTGATGACGAGTCAATCACACATATATTGTTGCTTGCACGCAACGGCCCGCAAGCTCAACTCATGATCCTGATGCTTCCCGGACCAACAAAACGTCGCATCAACCGCAAAGAAGTCAGTATTGTCACTGACTGGTTCGTCGAACGTAGCGTCTATTATAACGAGATCCGCCAGGATACTTGGTGTCAGCCCATGGATGGCATCAAGCCGCTGCCCCGACGGTTCAAGGTGTGTATCAGTGGATTCACCGGTGTGGAATTTCTCCATATTGAGAAATTAATTGGATTCCTTAACCTTGAGTTCTGCGAAGTGTTCAGTTCAAAGAGAGACCTTCTAATCGTCAACATCAACCTCTTCAAGAGATACTTGGCCAACCACAGCCCGAAACTCTTTGATTATACGCACAAGGATATTGTGGACTGCCCTGTTTATAATAATCGTGATGGGGAAGAATCGCGGTCCGTTTCGGCAATGTCAGCGAAAAATAAGATCAGCGCAGCAAAAAAGTGGAACATCCCAGTGGTTTCCGTTGCTTATCTTTGGGAAATTATTCACATTCTGGGCACCCAGTCCAACCTACAGTTTCCTGATATCTCTGATCTCTCGTGGTGTATATTTGCACCCAAACCTGCTTCGCGTCCTAGTTCATTAATGGAATATATCAGAACTACTGGTGAAAGCGCTGGCTCGGAGTCTGCAAAAGAGTCTGTGGCCCATGGTAATCAAGACTCTGTGGTCCAAGATAATCAAGACTCTGTAGCTCGAGACAATCAAGATTCTGAGGAGCGTGTGAAGCTTCCATCGCCACGGAAGTCTAACAACAAACCTAAGTACGGCCGGTTAGTGGGCGGTGGGGAGTCGCTTGCTGAAAAGATACTGAAGACCAAGAACGACGGTCCATCTGAACAAGAAGAAAGGGCTGAGGACGCGGATATTAGTATTAATGGTGACGAGAATCTCACCCAGGTGGGATACGGGACTGCAGACTCCAACAGCGGTGAATTTGATCTCTGGAAGAAGTTAGAAGATATTAACGATCGTCTACCGAAGCGCAAAAGGACTAGGGGTTGATGCCAGCCATGCTGAGGTATATGAGGCAGATACTGATAATCTAATGGGCGGGCATTTACTGTTGTGCTTTATAAGAATGGGGAGATCAGACACGCAAACGTCAATCAATAAATACCCGCCTTCAACAAGGTGGGACATTCTTATAATTGCGCTCGTCCAGAATGGCCAGTTTCTTCATAGTTGTGTCGAGCTCATCGTACGGTAATCGCAAATACCCACCGGCACCTTGGGTAAGACTATGGAGTGGTGCAATATATCTGGATGTCTTTTTTCTGTAATTCTCAGAAGAAGTCGGTACATAGACAAGTGAAGCCTATTTTTTTCTACATAGACCCAAAGTTTGAATAGTCAAAACATCAACAAAACAAAAGAACCCTCTTTCTTCCTCTTCTTTTCAAGATCAGTTATTGTTTCATCTCACATTGGGACCGTTCACATAATTTCCTTCCGTCGTTATTAGCCCCGGATTGCGCGCACCTTGGCCTCCAGACTGATAAAAAATTACCAACATTAGATTCTCCAAGAAGGAAATTGAGGAAAGTTGAGGAAAAAAACTTCTCAAATTATAAAATTGGCATTTCGAAATCTCCATGTGTTCTGAATCAGATTTAGAGCTTGTTTTCGATTTATGGTGCTCGTTTGTGTTGTTCCAGTCGAGGTTATCATCGTTAAATTGAATTTGAATAAAGTCGCATCAACCTCAACTTAGTCTTAATATTATGAACAGAGACAAAATAACGGAAAGTCGTTCTGGATTCAAATCACCGATTTCACCAATTTCGAGTTAGAAAAATATAACAGAATAAAGCTAGTCTCCCTTTCTTTTCTATCCTTCTTTTTTTTTTTTTTTTATTTTTCTACGAAAATGCTTTGTTCATTTATCACCTCGTTCCGCCTTCCATTCTTCGGCCCCGATAATCTGGCAGAGAAAGCCGCGACAAAGCATCATACTAAAAAATTTGCGACATTCGCCATGCAACACCTATTCCCCCGTTCCCAAAAGATAATGGAGCGATCATTTACACAACCCATGGCAAAAGGTGCAATCATCATTATAGTTTTGGATACATATAATGTTTCCGCTCCAAAAGCATCTTCAATTTTCTAATTCTCATCTGCTTTTCTTCGTTATGTTTTTTACACCTTGCAGGACAGTCATCAGATTAATGTCAGGAGTTTAGAGAACAGATTCGGCCCTTTTTTTTTGGTTTTTTTCATCACAAGTCTTTTTTTTAGCACGCCCCGCCCTCTCTTTTTCTCCGCAAAAACTAAACTTTTCACAAACACGCTATAGATGGGACTTTTTGGAAAGAAAAAAAAAACCACCTGGGTAATTTTTCTTGGGAATTTTCATGAAGTTCACTTTTCCCCCCAAAATTTCGCCCACTCTTCATACTTTTGTGACGGGAAATGCTTGTGAGACACCATCCCGGCGCCTGTAAAATTTACGTCATGTGCGGGCTTTTTCAAATCTCCTTTCTGCAAACTCTTGCGTTCTGCATATAACGCGCTCCACTGATCAATAACCACATGAGTCCGTCCGGCGAGTGTCTCACCGGCTAAAAGTTAAGACATGAAATTGCCGGCGTGAAGAAAATCATACCCAAATGAGAGGAGAGGGTCTTCTGTGTTGGGTGCAAAGAAAACTTTTTCCTTCGACCTTCTGACTTTTACAAAACTATGGCTTCTTCAATTGCCTACAATTGTGAGCTGGCCGAACAAGCTTGTGAAAAAAGCAACATAAAACGGAAAAAGAAAAGAACAGAAAATTTCAGTGGGGATTGAAAATGTCGCACTGGGTGTCTGCGATGGGCCTCCCCCAGTGCCAGCGGAGTAGACACCTAAGCGCAACTCACGAACTAACCTTTTTTCTCCTCCGCGCTGACGCCGCCCACTCGCCTCCATCCTGCACACAGAATTATCACATAAGGACTTCGTTTTTTTCTTAGTTTTTCATTTTCGTTTTCGTTTTTCCACTTTCCACCTCAATGCAGAGTATACGTGTGAAATAAGTTGGTGGCTAATTCTTGAGAAGAAGAACGGGAATCCCGCTCGTCCTTTTTTCTTTTCTTTTCATGGACAGATCCATTCTCTTTACCCTCGTGGCCTGAGAATGTCGCACTCTGCAGAAGATCTAATGTCGTTCGATGACTGGCCCTTGCCCCCGTGTGCACGCCGCAGAGAGAAAATTTTTTCCTATTGCATCTGCCGCAACAGAAGGCCAAAGAAGAAACCGCGAAAAAAAAATTCTGCAATATATAAATGTCGGGATCCGCACTAGTCAACTAGGTTTGGAATTTTCTTTTTTTTTTCTTCCTTCACGCTAATCGCAATATTTCATAATGGGTAAGGAAAAGAACCACGTCAACGTCGTTGTTATCGGTCACGTCGATTCCGGTAAGTCTACTACCACCGGTCACTTGATTTACAAGTGTGGTGGTATTGACAAGAGAACCATCGAGAAGTTCGAGAAGGAAGCCGCTGAGTTGGGTAAGGGTTCTTTCAAGTACGCTTGGGTTTTGGACAAGTTGAAGGCTGAGAGAGAGAGAGGTATCACCATCGATATCGCTTTGTGGAAGTTCGAGACTCCAAAGTACCACGTTACCGTCATTGACGCCCCAGGTCACAGAGATTTCATCAAGAACATGATCACTGGTACCTCCCAAGCTGACTGTGCCATTTTGATTATTGCTGGTGGTGTCGGTGAGTTCGAGGCTGGTATCTCTAAGGACGGTCAAACCAGAGAGCACGCTTTGTTGGCTTACACCTTGGGTGTTAGACAATTGATCGTTGCTGTCAACAAGATGGACTCCGTCAAGTGGGACAAGAACAGATTCGAGGAAATCATCAAGGAGACCTCTAACTTCGTCAAGAAGGTCGGTTACAACCCTAAGACTGTTCCATTCGTCCCAATCTCTGGTTGGAACGGTGACAACATGATTGAGGCTTCTACCAACTGTCCATGGTACAAGGGATGGGAGAAGGAGACCAAGGCCGGTAAGTCCACCGGTAAGACCTTGTTGGAGGCCATTGACGCTATTGAGCCACCAACCAGACCAACTGACAAGGCTTTGAGATTGCCATTGCAAGATGTCTACAAGATCGGTGGTATCGGAACGGTGCCAGTCGGTAGAGTCGAGACCGGTGTCATCAAGGCCGGTATGGTTGTCACCTTCGCCCCAGCTGGTGTCACCACTGAAGTCAAGTCCGTCGAGATGCACCACGAGCAATTGGTCGAGGGTCTTCCAGGTGACAACGTTGGTTTCAACGTCAAGAACGTCTCCGTTAAGGAAATCAGAAGAGGTAACGTCTGTGGTGACTCTAAGCAAGACCCACCAAAGGGTGCTGCTTCTTTCACCGCTCAAGTTATCGTCTTGAACCACCCAGGTCAAATCTCCTCTGGTTACTCTCCAGTCTTGGACTGTCACACTGCTCACATTGCTTGTAAGTTCGACACCTTGTTGGAGAAGATTGACAGAAGAACTGGTAAGTCCTTGGAGGCTGAGCCTAAGTTCGTCAAGTCCGGTGATGCTGCTATCGTCAAGATGGTCCCAACCAAGCCAATGTGTGTTGAGGCTTTCACCGACTACCCACCTTTGGGTAGATTCGCTGTCAGAGACATGAGACAAACTGTTGCTGTCGGTGTCATCAAGGCTGTCGACAAGACTGACAAGGCCGGTAAGGTCACCAAGGCTGCCCAAAAGGCTGCCAAGAAATAAGCTAATTGATTAGTTTACTTTCTCTGGTTTATATATCACGTTTTAATATAAGTGATTTTGAATTTTATCCTGTAGTTTTTTTTTTTCGTAAAGAAATTTGAAAGCTGGTTCCATGTTTATTTATGACCGCGGTGTACGGATGTAAAACCATATAACTTTTCCTACTTTCCTCACTCAGAGTTGATGCTCTAAAAGGCTAGCAGGTTCACTAAAGTGAGTTCATTAATTTCTCTAAAAATACGAAGAGAATGTTATCGATAGCTGTTAACAAAATTAAACTTCTCTTTCTGAATGCTGCAAGCAAAATTTGTGAGACAAGTGAAGCTTAGGATAAAGTCCAACGTTTCGTTTTCGAAATCTTCAATTTGGCACGGTGCAGGAATGTAGGGTTAAAGGGAAATAAAAAGCTACGATTTGAGTATACACGAATCGATTTCTTTACATATTCTTTTTCCGGTATCCATTTTGCAGAAAAAGTAGACGAGCTGCTTTCTGGGGTCGGTTTATTTTTCTGTTTATTGGGGGTTTAGCAAGACAATCGAAAAATGGCACATGTGACTTCATGATGCACGCGTCACGCGGGTGCATATTCAACCGGAAAAACTATTCAGGTGGTTGCATGGTAGCACGTTTGTTGTTTTTACACTTGTATTTGGTTTCTGGTGGCTCTTGGAAGTTTCTTCTGGTAATCCCCGAAACCTACAAATCAACAATCCAGTATGGTGATACAAATTTCACATAGAAACAAAGTTGTGTGTTTTTGGAGTCTCTGGTTCCCCCAAAACTGTTGATACAACACTTCTTGTAAATACATATCTTGCTAGAACAAGGTGATACTGTAGAAAAAGTATTCAATTACGAGTGCAGCAAAAAAATCTTAGTACCTTCCTCAAGTATGTCGAGCCCCATAGTTAAAGGTATACGTAAGGTTCGTTACTAAAAAGGCCCACACTACAAAGAGAAAGGTTTACTCAAAGGAACATAATAGTTAGTAATCGTGTCTCTTGGTCGGGCAAAACACAAAAACTCATCTCGGGGGTTTTTTTCAAAGAAATGTATTCTATATTATAGTTTAGGGCTAAGTAGAATCTAATCACCACTTACATCAGCCAATATAAACAGCAACCAAAATAGAAACACATGAAAAGATTTCTCTTCCGGTGGGAATAACGGTATAAGCAACATTGAATTCACCGTTGTTAGAACAAGGTTGTTTTAAAAAGGCACCCAATATTTATCGGCATTATCGAAAAGTCTAGAATACTCAAAACCTACAAATTTCCCAACCTTATTTCACAAAAAAAAGTGCTGGGCGACCAAATTGGGCATAGCATAGCAATGGTACCCCAAATTGTGTGCCATATAGCACAAGCCCTCGGTTTCAATCCCATCATAGCCCTCAACTCTCAGCCATGATGCGCCAATAATGTTTAAAGTCGGAAAAACGACACCTTGCTTGTATATAATAGACCTGGCAAAGAGAACACCCCCTCCAACGGCATCCAACCTAAAAGCATAGTTCAAAGCGCGTCTTTCATCTGTTTCAGGCAAATCCTTTGTTTCTTTGACGTGGGTCCCGAGGTGATAAGTCACCCCTTCCATGTCTGCAAAGAAAAAGTCGGTTTCGTCCCATCTGTTCTCGTCCATGAGCTCAAGCTGGTGATCCGAAGGGATCTTCCTTTGTCCTCTCCAGGAGTTTAAGTCATAATCGACGTTGAGGCCTTGTTGTATTCTTGGAACAACTATGTCCAAATCTGAATTGACAAACCGATCAAGCATGTCAAGTTGGTCGAAACCTGTGATATCGGCATCCAAGAATAGGGTGAATTCTTCTGCTTCGAGAGAGTTCAATACCAAGAAATTTCTTCCGATTGCAATGGCCCTACGACGAGTTCGCTGTAATTTGGCCGCTTTTTCAGAAGGCTGGAACTCGTTCTGGAGGAAGGGTGCGTATAGTAGCGTGACCTTATTATAGGGACATGAATCATCGGTAAACGAGGTTTCAAAGAAATTCTGGACCGTTTCGAATAATGTTTTTGACCCGCAGTATAAGGAAAGATTAATGGAGCTTTTGGGGTATTCCAACGACTTAATGACCTTGTAGAAATCCTCGAAAGTGCGGTACCTACCAAAGCAGTCTCCACTGGTCATTGAAGAAGTGATCAACACAGACTTATCCCTAGAGATTCCACTGTCTGTCTTCAGGTAGACTATCTTTTGGTATCCCAAATGTTCGTAGTCCAAATTTTGTACTGTGAAAGTTCTCGCAAGAGGAGCAAGTTCCTTTAGCTCTTCTACTGCCCTGCTTTCATCAATGCTGCCGTACAAATAAAAATTTCCGTCGGAGGTATATTGGTACAAAAGAATAACGAAGGCCAAAGAACTGAAAAATGCAAAGCCACCAAAAATGATGGCCTTAGGGGTGGACTTCTTGGAGGAGCAAGTCATAATTATATTCTAGAATTATGCAATTCAGAAAATATGACAGAGCCTCTTGTAATTGGAAGTGACGGAAGATGTTTTCTGTATTTCAAGGATTAAAATGAAGGTTGATTTGGGAAAGACACAAAAACCGCAAATAAACTGTTATTTCATACGTACACGATGGGGGCTCCTGGTATTTGCTTGGCGGTATCAACTAGTAAATAGCCGGTGCACAGATACTTCACAGAGACATAAAAAAGTATGTCATAACCATCTTTGCTGGCGAAGGCATAGGGAATTATGCAAGAGGAAGGTTTCGGCAAGTCCACCATTTGTGTCGTCTGCGCTTTTTTTTATCACGGCTATATCTCTGGAATAAAGTCGGCAAAATTGTGCAACTCACTCAAATTTAATGGAGATGTCACAAAAGGCTTTTCAAGATGTGTGAAAGGTTTGGATTCAAGGTAGGTATTTCTTTAGATTTGCTGATTTCAATTGATGAGTATGTAAAAAAAAAAGCATTATATTTACACTATAGCTAAAAACAAAAGAAAATCGGAGGCCTCATGGCATTTTCGAGAATACTTCGTATAAAAGAGATGTAAATATGTGTAAATGGCCTACTAACTTCGAGTAAAAATATTTCAAACCGAAAAAAATCACCACGGAGGTACAGATTACCCAAAAAGAACCGAATGAAGGCCAAGGAATCGATGAATACTCTCACTAATAAGTATACCAAGTCATCAACTACTAAGATCTTATACATTGATGACGAACACGCTGCTAGGAAACCAGAAAAGGAATACTCCCTTTTTTTGGGACTTACTTTTGGCCGAGTCGAAAAAATTGTCCCTAGTGCATAGACCCAAGAAGAAACCCAAAGAGGCAAGTCAGAACTACACGAGTTGCATATGGGTCTCTTTGGTTAACACTTCCTACACTGAGGAAGGCTGCAAGAGTGCTTTTCTTTGTTTCAGATTAACTATCGTTTTTCCTTCCTCTCAAGGACACTCAGGTAAAAGCTGTGGCTTTAATCCTAGAAGCTAAGCACTTCCAGTGTTTTTCTTTCCATTGGGGCTTTAAGTTAATGTGTGGGGTATTTAAATTATTGAATTTGGAGGTTTCGTATGCTGGAACTCAAGTGACTCATTAACTTTCAAACTTTTGAGATTGGACGGGGCTCAATGTCAATACTTATTACCTGGAAGGACTGAAGCCTTTTATCTAAATATTGTCTGAAAATAAACTGGAAATCATTAATAATTTATCTCGTGAGATATAATCAAACCCGAAGATACTCAAAAGTTAAGCATTTGAAACAAGCTCATAAAACCTGAAGATGCTTCGATTGGTTACTAAACTTATATAGAACACCAGAGTTCTAGACATCTCCTTAGCCTTCCAAGGGCTCGAAATCTTTATTTCGTCAAAACAAATTCCACTCGCCCCCTAATACTATACTTGCCATTTCTGTTTTTTTTTTTTTTTTTTTTTGTCTTTCCCCGCCCTTCGTTCTCATGGTATATTGGAAGAATCGGCCGCCTCAAAAATAAACACAATATCACGCACACTACTTTCATTTAACTTCGGGTACCAGCACCTGTATTACCAAAACTACTCAGGATGGTTTCTGGTGATACTTGAACAGGGGACAATCTTCTTGTCTGGAAATTGAATATTACCTGAAATGATCCAGAAGAAACGAATACCTTGGCCTTGGTGTTGAGGCCTTTCAGACATTTGTTTCACGTGCCACGTCACCAACTAAAGATAACTTCCAACTATACACAAAAAAAAGCCCTAAAACACCAGAAAGACTCTATACATAAGAATTCTTGTTTACATGGATGCTTTTAAAATCTACTCGTGAGTCTGGGTTAACTGTGAGTCTGGGTTACCTGTGAGTCTGGGTTACTTGTGGTTTTTTAGGTGGATTGTGACGTGGGTCTTAGTGAGAATCCATTTTTTCGTTTTCCACGGCCGGCTGTCTTTCCCAAATAAAAAAAAAACCCAGATAAACTGCCATTGAGCACCGCACCAGCTTTCCTTCCACATTCTTTAAACCAGGTGCACTTCAAAATATTATGTCGCCCTCTTGGGACTTCGGTGGTCCCTCTGAAAGAACGCCGTGCGGCGCAGGTCCTGAATGTAGGCTAGGTTGCTGCACCTAAGCCCCGCGTAGAGTTATCATAAAGGTGGTGTACGGGTGGAGATGGTGGGAATAACACGTCGAGCATCAACAAAGCCAATTTTCGGAAGTGCCTGGTTGTTTTTCGAATTAGAGACCATTGATTAGCCGTGGCTTCAGCAAAACACACCAGAAAAAATGGCTTCAGTTGGAAACAGAGGTGCTGCGCTCTTCAGCGAGAAAGACTATAACCATGCTACTGATGCCACCTACAAGGACTACAGAGCAAAGGCTTCGGAATTGTACGACAAAAAGACCAAGCTCTCTCAGCAATCACAAGAAGCGTTCCAAAATGGAGACAAGCTGCGTGCACACGAGCTTAGCGAGCAGCTGAAGAAATTGCAACAGGAGGCTGAGAACTATAACAAGAAGGCTGCCGAGTATGTGTTTTTGGAGAACAACACCGACTCCAAGTCGGACGAAATCGACTTGCATGGTTTGTATGTCAAGGAGGCCAAGTGGATCTTGCAGAAGCGTATCAGTGAGAGCATCCGTACCAACCAGCCACACCTCAAGGTCATTGTGGGTAAAGGTTTGCACTCGGAAGGCGGAGTGGCCAAGTTGAAGCCGGCTGTCGACGAAATGTGCGACGAGGCAGGGTTGAAACACCACATAGACCCTAAGAATGCCGGTGTTTTGGTGATTGACCTTAACAGCA
The DNA here is from genome assembly GCA_030583145.1 of Metschnikowia vanudenii. Taxonomy (NCBI): domain Eukaryota; kingdom Fungi; phylum Ascomycota; class Pichiomycetes; order Serinales; family Metschnikowiaceae; genus Metschnikowia; species Metschnikowia vanudenii. The sequence goes on from JAJMHT010000109.1 coordinate 12,576, forward strand.
CCACCGACGACAACATCCCATCGCACTGGGACTCTTCGCCTGTGGGTCCGGGCCAGAACCACAGCTACCAGCAACAAGTTCCACAGCAACAACCTCAACAGCAACAGCAACCTCAATACCAGCAACAGCCCCAACAGGAACAAGAGTTCAAGACGGGCAATCTGGTGGTGGATATGTTGTTGAAGTTGGTGTGCAACTGCTTGAAGTAACGGTACTTTGGATGATGTTATCCATGATGGTATGGAAAAGGGTTGTTCTCTTTCCCACCCAACACACTCGTTTATAGCTAACTCAATTCTAATTTCTTTTAATTATTTTTGGGTTGAAGGGTCTCTTTGTAGGTTTTTATCGAAATGGGTGTTTTTTTTTTTTTCTTTTCGAAATGATCCATTTAAAGCAAAAACACGATAGGAAAGCTTACGAAATCGTGGAGTCTCTTATCGGAAGTAGTTTTGTATTTTGTAGTTAAATTGTGGGGCCGCTTTACACGAAGTGACTTTCATTATAAGAAGGATAGGGCTTGCACAAAGTTTCTAGTGAAGTCAGGGGGAGCCAGCCTTGTGGAGTGGGCTAAGTTGACGCAAATGAAAGAAAGAATAAAATAATGTAAACAAATTACCAAACGTAATTTTGGAAACCACCATTTCATACAAGACAAAGCCAATTCTGTAGATTATGTATTGTAAATTGATATCATGGGAAGCATAGTGTGATGTAACCGGCATAGCACACCCCAAACAAGACACCCACAAGGTTTATCTTAGGTATGTCGTGACCCAAGATCCCAAACTTTACGGGGTCTATGAGTCATAAAACAACCCCGGTTTGAAAAATATTAATTTCTTGTTCATTACCCATAAATAAGGCTCTAAAATACATCTCTGGACGCGGTGTTTACCTCGTCTCTAGCAAGCACAGCCTCCCGAAGAGTTCTCCAAGTGGATGTTAATTGCATCATTATAGTCGTCGTTGATATCGTTACGCGAGGTCTCGTTCAACTCCTCCTGTTGCAAGGCCATCTTGGCAATGACCTCAAACGCATCCTCAACATTGACTGAGTCTTTGGCACTGGTTTCAAACACAGGGTAGTTGAGGCCGCCCAATTGGTTCTTGGTCACATGCGCGAGTTTCTTCTGCAACGAGGCGATTTTCTTGTTCTCATCAACGTCGATTTTGTTTCCAATGACAATGAAAGGGAAGTCCTGTGGGTTCAGCACGTTGGACTGAATCAAAAACTCGTCTTTCCACGAAGGCAAGTTGTTCAACGACTTTTCGTTGGTCACGTCGTAGCACAACACGCAGCAGTCTGCTCCTCTATAAAATGCCACTCCCAAACTCTGGAACCGTTCCTGTCCCGCAGTATCCCAGATCTGTAACGATACCGTTTTGTTGTCGATGGTCAAATCCTTGGTGAGGAAGTCTGCTCCGATGGTGGCTTTGTATTGTTGAGAGAACTTGTTATTGACGAACTGTTGCATGAGCGACGTTTTGCCCACTCCGGAGTCTCCGAGAATAATCACCTTCAACAAGGTTTTCTTTCTGCTAGACATGATTTGGCGAGGATGTTGGGTGGGTTATAGGTGAAGTTTTTGGTGAGGCTAAAGGGAAGGCTATAGGGGAGGCTATAGGGAGGTTATAGATAAAACTATAGGAGGGGGCTATAGGAAAAGATCTTTGGTTGGATTAGGCGCAGTGTGAATAGCGTTGTATTTCCTGATTTTGTGCTATCGTCCTTCTTTTCTGTTGTGTGTAATTTTTTCCTACTTTTTTTGAGGTGTTTCACTCGTTTATCTCTGTTCTGCGGGTGATGTTGAGTGCTTGAGTGGCCCCTCGGTGTTTTTTTGGGGCCGGCTCACTGCGTTATCGTTCCTACTTCCGTGCACTAAGCCGCCGCACTACTGGGCCATAGGTAATAAGCCGTATATAATAAGCCATAGATAATAAGGTAAAGCCCCATAAACAATATACTTAGGAATTCTTTCCTTTAGAACTTTTGAATTAAATGAGCCTCTTCTCAAGAAGTCTCAAAACATTTTCAAAACTTCAACAGAAGCATAAAAAACGAGATTCGTCGTCGCTGGCCAATTGCCTGAGGTGCGATTGCACTGGGGCCATGTGGACGTGGCCGTACTCATTTCCCCAGTGCAAAATACGACACCGATGGATATTCGGATGCGGAGTCTGAGGGTTGATCTTCCAAGGGCTTGGAGATCTTGTGGAGTTCTGACTGGTAAAATTTTTATTCCGAAGAGAATCGAAAAGTAGACGGACAAAGAGGGGGATTATTACGGCCGCATTACTCGCACCGGGGCCATGGGCCAAGCTTATGGATAAGCCACTTCAGTGGAGGCAAAGAGGGCCAAATTTGGGTCCTATATCACCAGCTACACCACAGCCAGTCTACACCAGGTTGAATTTCTTGTATGATTGAGATTAATGAAAAGAAGTCATTCGAATTTTCAGCAGGTTCTCTAACAAAAAGTTCTTTGACTTTCTTTTGGATCAGTTTTTTTTTGTGTGTGTTTTTTTTGTGTGTGTTTTTCTTGGGATTGGCTTTTTTTTTTTGGCTTGCAAGCATTCCCTAGAGACGAAGGCGCCAGGCCGGGCCAGTCGAGGCCAGCCAAGGCCCGCACCCGCACCAAGGCCCAACCAGAATTCTTGTTCTAATTGATTCAGGTGAGTTTTTATTAGTGAATTCTTTGGAAGGAATTGTTTTAATTTTGAAGGCCAGAGATTTTGAAGCACAAGAATTATTCACCTAAGGTTTGGGCTTGCTTTTGTGATGTAACGCGCTCTTAATTTAAACCTATTACAAGCGAAAAAACCACCACACAACTAATACATTATTGCCATTATCATTTCAAGTTTTGAATAGCAAGCCGGTTGTTGCAATAGATAACCGAAAATCACTACTGGAACTATTGTCAACGGATTCCAAAGACTCACCTTCCATAAAGCCGCGAAAGTTGAGATTTTTTACATTGTTAAAGCTCATCTTCTTTTCTCCGATCTTCTTTTCTCCGATCTTCTTTTCTCCGATCTTCTTTTCTCCGATATACTTTCCCGGTTTTTCACCATCATCACGAATCCATGACATTGCAGCATCCCGGGGCATTCAAAGTGCATTAAAGCAGATTTCTGCCACACATATATAGAGTAAAAAACCGGTTCAAGGCTGCCTACAAAACCTTTAAGTAAACAATTAGACTAGCTCTACAATGAAAAGCGTCTTCATAAAGTTTACTACTTGGTCACACAAACCACACAAGCATATGAACAGATTCCGAATTCATCTTCATTTTTCTCGTAAGCGTAATTAAAGTCATTGTCTATTTTATTATTATTTTTTTTATTTGCTCTAAGCACTCGTGGTACCTCTTTGAAAGTCTTGACGGCTTTTATGTGTCAATTCTACCCTAAGATTCTAGGGCACTGGCCAGGTCAAGATATCTACTAGGTGGGCCAGGCAGGATTTGATACAGTCAGAAACCCACAGACCTTTTTCCCGTAATACAGAGTACAAAAATCATCAAAACAAATCCGTCAATAAAATGCCAGGTTTCTTTCCGGAACTTCCGGCGAAAGATTATCGATGCAAAATCTGATTCCAGGTCTTAGTAAGCATGCCAGGCGCAGTCTCATACAGGTTATTAAACCCGCGTTTTGGTCAGGCCCAAGGCAGACAGGCCCAAAGGCAGGGCCAAAAAAGCAGAGGTGCTAAACCAGAGCAACACCAACTTATTCATATGAGGACACCAATTCTTTCACCGTAGGATGCATTTTGTGAAGCCTTCTCTTACAAAGATTTTTCACCCCACTTTTAGTTCCCTCTTCCTGTTAGCATATTCACCTCCCCCTTAGCATATTCACCTCCCCCTTAGCATATTCACCTCCCCCTTATCATTATCTTCCCATTTTGGCCCGTTTGCCATTGCACAGGATTCCCCGGAAAATCGCCATTGGCCACCGAAAAAAGCCAACCCAGTGCGGGATTACGCAATTTTCCCACACTTTATTGCTCCCGGTGAAGGTCTTGCCTGCACGGGCAGTCGATGAAAAAGTTTAAAGTAACGATGTCAAAGTGGACTTTAGCAGGAAGAAAAGGGAGCAAGGGTTGTTGTGTGAGTCAAAAGCAATAGAAATTGGAAAATGGAAATCAAAAAAAAAAGGAAAATCAAAAGAACACCCTTTTCCTCTTGTATCCTTTTTTTTCTCTTGTCCTTTTTCTTGTGTCCTTTTCCTCTAGTCTCCTTTGGGCTTCTCCCATTTTCGCAGGGCCCGCACCGGGCTCATATCGCACCCATAGAACCCCACAGAAAGGCCGGCCCCGTGCGTGCTCATACGTCACCCGTTGTTGCCACGCTTGCCTTGCCACTATATAAAGCTAGCAGCAATCGCCGGTTTTCAATTCTCCTGTTTGTAAAATTTCGTCGGATCTTCTTTTTTTTTCTTCATCACCTAAAGTTTCTTCACAGGTCATCTGGCTTCTCACATAGATTACCTCATATTGCCTGATACTCTATTACCTCATAGATCACCTCATAGAGCACCCCATAGATCACCCCATAGATCACCAGATAAATCACCAGATACATCACCCCATAGATCACCAGATACATCACCTCAATACCTATAGCCAGACATTTTTCTTTTCGTTGCCAACATGACGATTCAAACTGTTGCTAAGCAATTGACCAGAACCACCAAGTACAAACTCAATAACGGCCACTACATCCCCGTGGCCGGGTTTGGCGTGTATCTCTTGTCACCCAAAGAAACTTTTGACTTGGTGTACGAGGCTTTGGCCCAAGGTTATCGTCATATCGATAGTGCGGAAATCTACGGCAACCAGAAAGAGGCGGCCCAGGCAATTGCCCAGTTTTTGAAGGACAACGCAGACTCCGTTTCCAGACAGGATATCTGGTTCACCACCAAGATCTGGAACGCGGACCAGGGCTACGAAGAAACCAAAAAGGCCGTGGCCAAAATCGCCGCGGATGTGAAGGAATCCATTGGCTACGTGGACTTGATCTTGATCCACTCTCCCTTGACATCCAAGGCAAAAAGAACCGGCACATGGAAGGCGTTGTCTGAATTCTACCACAACCCAAACAACGGGGTTCTTCAAGTGCACACAATCGGAGTGTCCAACTTTGGCGTCGAGCATATCGAGGAACTCTTGGCCTTGGATGGGCCGGTGGTGGTACCAGCAATCAACCAATTGGAGTTGCACCCATGGTTGCCCCGTTTAGCTTTGCGCGAGTATTTGACGAAAAAGGGCATCGTCATCGAAGCATACTCGCCGTTGACGCAAGGAAAGCACCTCGACGATCCGGAATTGTTGGAGTTGGAGCACAAGTATCAAATCCCCAAGGCGGAGATTCTTTTGAAATGGTCCTACCTCCAGGGCTTTGTTGTGTTGGCCAAGACCGCCAAAAAGGAAAGAATCAAGCAAAATTTCGAAGTTTTGCCTCAAGGTCAAGGCACCAGCGATGTGTTACACGAGGGCCTGAACTTGGGCAAGATCGACTTGGACCCCAACATCTTGGATGTTTTGGACAAGCCTGACTCCCACCAAGTTTTCACGTGGCACAACAACGATCCTACCGAATACAAGGAGTAGGCTGTTGAAAGCAGAAGAAAGAGATGCATTGCCGGTTTGAGCAATGGTGAAGAATATGCTGCTGATTACTGAATAGTCTTCCCGTATTCCCAGAATTAAGTGCCATTGTCATAAAATTATTCCATGCTACAAGGTCGTGGTAGTTTCGCGCACTCATGACAGGATTAATAAATTAGTAGCTGCGAAATTGAAATAATCTTCTTATAAGTAATTTCGTATGGAATTTTTTTCCCATGAACTTTTTTAACTTTTTTAAACATACACACGAACTTGCATCTCTACCACTTTGGAATCCTGGACTTTTTTTTTTTTTTCGGAAATATCCCTCGTTCGGGAAAATGCCCGTTTCTTCCTTGGATGCGGACATGCAATAGCAATCAAGTGTGGCTCGGTGCGGTAAAGAGTCTTTCTGGGTTGGATACTTTGCTAGTCCGATACGTATCTCGGCCAACTCATAGTTTATTCTTTTTCTTTTATTTTGAGATTTTTTAGTGTTTTTTTTTTTTTTTTTTGAGTTTTCTTTACTTTACTCCGTCACTTAAAATGGCCCCTAGAACAGCCATCATCACCTACTCTCTCTACCAGCACATCGGTAAGTTGGCCTTGGCCCAACAAAAAGGCATTGCAGCAGCTGGCGGAGTGGCGGACATTTTCCAGGTCCAGGAGACTTTACCCGAGTCTCTTGTACAGAAATTGGGCGGAATCAAAAGCGATCATCCCATTGCCAATAACGATACGTTGAAAGACTACGATGCTTTTCTTTTCGGGATTCCTACAAGATATGGAAACTTCCCCACCCAGTTCAAGTCTTTCTGGGATCAGACAGGCTCCTTATGGGCCAAAGGCGAGTTAAGGGGAAAACCAGCAGGAATCTTTGTAAGCACGGGTACTTTGGGCGGAGGCCAAGAAACTACTGCCATCAGCACTCTTTCGACGTTAGTACATCATGGAATGGTGTTTGTTCCTTTGGGCTATGTGCATCCGGGCCAAGGAAACAACGACGAGGTCCATGGTGGATCTCCTTGGGGAGCAGGTACTTTTGCTGGAGGCGATGGTTCAAGGCAAGTGTCTGAGTTGGAGTTGGACATTGCGAGAGCCCAAGGCGAGAGTTTTTTTAACATTATTAAGAAGTTTTAAGTGTTTTTTGGGGTGTTTGGGCCAACATTTAGAGAATATGGTACATTACTGAAGTATATTGAAGTATATTGAAGTATGCCACAGCCTGTTTATATTCCATTAGTATGTTGGATGGCCGGGCCTCTGCATTGAACACAATCTTTTGTCTAAGGACTTAAAAGACTGGACAAGTTTGTAGATCCTTTCTTCTTTTATTTTTTATTTATTCGTTTTTTCATTTTTATTCGTTTATTCGTTTTTTCATTTTTATTCGTTTATTCGTTCTTTCATTTTTTATTTTTATGATCACGTGCGATACGAGTCGTGGCTCTTGCCACCTTATATACTTGCACTGACTTTCTTCTTCCAACTCCAACGGATAGTTCCCTCCCCAAGGGTTAGGGAATGTTATTGTTAATCTATATGTTTCTATAGTTACTCAATCCATACGGCTATATCATGTTCAGACACTTGCACTTCTGTCGATCATTATTAGTCGTATAGTGTACTGGTCTTTTATACTTGTGCACATGAATGTACGGGCAATGTCTTAGCTATATCCAGGCACAGACTCCAGACGTGGCTTGAACAATAGCAAGCTTCCTGAGACCATGGGTGTGACCAATTTAAACTCTCGTAGTTGCCAAAATTAGAGGATTCGTTAAAGAGGTGGAGCATTTTTGGGGACTCCTTTTTTCTGTTTTCGACAACCACTTCATTTTACCTCCTCCATTCCACCATGACTACTTCTGTCTTCGTGTCTGGCGCCACTGGGTACATTGCTCAGCACATTTGCAAGCTTCTACTCTCCAAAGGATACTCCGTCGTGGGCACGGTAAGAAGCGCCAAAAAGGGCGAACGTCTCAGAAACTTACTAGGTTCAGATGCCTTCACCTACGAAATTGTTGCTGACGTGGAACCAGAAGGTGCATTTGATGAGGCGTTGAAGAGACACCCAGAAACCTCTGTGTTCTTGCATACGGCCTCCCCTGTCCAATTCAACGTGTCTGACATTGAAAACGAGTTGCTTAGACCAGCAATCAACGGCACGAAAAATGCCTTGAGAGCAATCAAAGTGCACGGGCCACAAATCAAAAAAGTTGTGGTGACGTCGTCGTATTCAGCCATGTTAACGGCATCGAAACAAGGCGATCCCAACCACGTAGCATCTGAAACATCGTGGAACCCGATTTCCTGGGATGATGCGAAGAAGGACCCCCAGCTGGGGTACAACGCATCAAAAACGTTTGCGGAGAAAGCTGTGTGGGACTTTGTGGCGGCAGAAAAACCAAGTTTTGTTGTCAATTTTGTAAACCCAGTATATGTTTTTGGTCCACAGGCTTTTGACTCGGAGGTCAAGCGCGAGCTCAACTTCTCCGCGGAAATCCTTAACAGTTTGTTAACGTTGACGCCGAGCTCTGAGGTGCCTTCAAATCAGGGTGGTTTTGTGGATGTAAGGGATGTTGCCAAAGCTCATTTGGTGGCGTTTGAGAAGGGCCTCTCTAATGAGCGATTGTTCATGGTTTCTGGGAGATTTGCGGGCCAAGACTTGCTTGACATTTTGAACGAGTCATTCGAGTCTTTGAGAGGCAAATTGCCTGTTGGAACCCCCGGATCTGGTGACAAAGTTGCTGCCTCAAGGTGCAAGCTTGATAACACCAGAACCAGAGAGCTTTTGGGGTTCCCATTGATCGATTTAAAAACCACTGTGGTGGACTCCTTGTCTCAGATATTGAGGGCCAGGGGAGGTGAGAAATAGGCTGTGTGCTGCATGTGTGTTTACACTGCCATGAATTGTGGTGGGTATGATTTTGTACCAAAGAAACAAATTTTCAAAGTCCCAGTGTGGGGTTGATGTGTATTGAGATAGACCTTGTTTTACCTTGTTTTACCCAACTAGTGCATCTCAACCTCACATTCTTTAAGAACATGGCGTTCTTTAATTGAAAGCACATGTATAGAACACGGGACAGGATATAGCCACAATTGAGTCATGCTTAAACCGAAGCAATCAGGTCGCCGGACGTTTTCACTTCAAGAAATTCCTTTCAAGAGTAACCACTAAGTAGCTCAGTAAGCTTTTTGGTGAGATTCTTTGGAAAATTGATCGCAGCAAGTTTCTTGGTGGGGTAATAAGCAATTGCTCATAGACAACGTTTAGATTTGACTATGAAACATATTGAAGGTGTGAGCTACATTAATAAGTTGCCATTCAGCCCGAAATAAGCGAAAGATTTTCCAACCGGTGCTTGTGGTGTACTGTCAGGATCTATGCTAAAGGTGTCGGATTGCCCATCGGGACGACGAGACCCAGGGTTGTATCGTACCTCCATGTCAGGATCTATGTAGTTTATATAGTTTCCATATTGTGTGTCTAAAAGAGGCGGTTGCTAATAGAGGGATGACTAATGCGGGACGATACCATAGACGAGTCACGTGAAGAGTTAGTCGAATGATATGAGGTCCCTAACATGTACAGTCCAAATATCTTTAACCCAAATATCTTTAACCCGAACATTTTCTCCTTCTGTTTTTTTTTTTCTGCTACAGCTACAGGTAAGTGAAGACCCAACGTTGAAGTGTGTGGTGTATATAGGTTCAACCGAAGGGTGGGGCCGCCCGAAAGCAGCCCTACCTCTTGGGTAAAACATAACCCCATTAACCTCAACTACCAACCCTTAGAGCCAATCCTTATCCCGAAGTTACGGATCTATTTTGCCGACTTCCCTTATCTACATTATTCTATCAACTAGAGGCTGTTAACCTTGGAGACCTGCTGCGGATATCAGTACGACTTTTGGGGCTTTTTCATGTTCGGTGCCTCCTAAACAAACACTACAGTGATCCTCCTGTAATTCGGCGACATCTTTTCAGGCAGTTTTCAGAGGTTTTCCAGAGGGGTGAGGGATTCTGGGTCACGTGACGCGAAACCGAATCTATAAACAGGACAACACACTTAAGGAGCCTCTATGGAATAGATGATTTCTATCGGGTTAGCGTTTTTTTCGTAGGAAAAATAGAAGTTAATGTCCTGAGTGGTAAAGGGAATCGTCAATTTTGGCTCAGTTTATCAATGTGCTCAAAAAGTCTACTTTACGTCTGTGACTCTACTGACTCTGCGCCATATCCTTTGGAAAGGCATAATAAAATAAAGAGTGTTTTATATCTAAGCCAGAAATATATGTTCGATGAGCTTCAGTCACTCTCAAGTAGTCCAAAACATGCCGTGCCCAGGTAACAAAATTTATTAGCTATGCCTTGCACTCTGAATGCGGTCCTATTTTGCTCGAAGACTTTTTTCTCGCGCGGGAACTCCACGAAGCGCGGCGCGTACAAGGCCCGGAGAAGGCCCCTGGCAAGATTTTGATTAACGAATGGTATACTTTTACACACAACTATCTCTTGTTTCTACATATAATCAAGTTCAATTCGTTAATATGGTGCTAATTTCACGAAATTGAGTGTGTCTTTCCAAACAAAAAAAATTAAAAAAGCGAATCCCTCACTCCAAAATTTCATGGAATTTTTTGTCCTGCCGCGGAGGGGTGAGGGTGAGGGATTCCACCATAGTTAAGCAAATTATTAGCGCGGTGTTTTATATACAGGACGGGTTTGGCGAGCCGAAAGCGGGAGGTGCCGGATAGCAGGAGTTTCACTGTAGCTAGGACGCGTGTTTTTTGTTATTTTTTTTTTTTCTCTTTATTCAGACATCTTCATACAGACATCCTCATACAGACATCCTCATACAGACATCCTCATACAGACGACCAGACAGAAAGAGTTTAAATGGAGTTTGTCTTTCCGGTGACAGGATCCTGACACAGGAATTGTAACTACTCTTTAGTGATTTATATTTTCGACTTTTTTCCACCTCTTCTTTTTTGTACTTCTTCTTTTTTGTACCTCTCCTTTCTTCTACCTTTTTTCCACATCTCCTTTTTTCCACATCTCCTGTTTTCTACCTTTTTTCTACCTTTTTTCTACCTTTTTTCTACCTTTTTTCTACCTTTTTTCTACCTTTTTTCTACCTCTTGTCTCTCACCTCTTCCCCTTTTCTTTTCTCCCTTTTGCCGCTGGGACTCCACTTTCCCTTTCCGGTAAACATTTCCCGTTCCGCCTCCACCTCGTTTCCTCTTTCGGTACAATGGCTCATCTCTTATCATGGCAGCACCCAAACACCCAAAACTGAGGACATAGCCGTTGTCAGCCGCGCGGTATGATGCACACAAGCACATTGAACCACGTGGACCTGCACCGGGGCCGCAGTGCTTTAATACAGTCATAATGGCCAGTCAGTTGGAATCCAATTACAGATCTCAGAGACCTTGGCCGTTGGGAGCAACGTCGACATTTTTTTATCGGGCACCAACAAAGAGCCAAAAACATAACCCAAAAACATAACCCAAAAACATAACCCAAAAACAACCCAAAAACATAACCCAAAAACATAACCCAAAAACAACCCAAAACCCCACGGTGCGTCTGCTCCCTCTTCTTTCGGCCTTTCTAGAAATCTTCTCTGTTGCTAATCCTTTCGCTTACACCATGTCTACCGTTCCAGATGCGTTGGACGTGCACTACTCGCTAATTAACAATGAGGACCGTGAACAATATGCCCGTGCCCAGAGCCAGAAACAAGGCCCCCGGTGGAAGTTCGAGGCGTTGCCGGGGTACTTCAAGCAACTGTTGGAAGAAACAGACGAAACCACTTTTGACTACTTCAAAGAGAATTTCGGCAAGTTGAAGCCGTGGCCACAAATCGCTAGCGAAATCACCCACCTCAATAACAACTCCCCCAAAAATGTCGTGTACAAGATGCTTTTCTTGGGCCGCCACGGCCAAGGGTACCATAACTTAGTCAACCTGAAGTATGGCGACGATGCGTGGAACAACAAGTGGCTGCACCTCAATACTGATGGAGAATACGTGTGGGGCCCAGATCCAGAACTCACGCAATTGGGGCACTCTCAGGCCAAGGATAACCACCACCAAATAAAGATCGAGGTGCTGGAAAGCTTGCGTTTGCCCACCCGATGGTTTTCCTCGCCATTCCGTCGTTCCGTCGACACTCTAATTGGCACCTGGGATGGCCACGTGGACTTGAACGCCGTTCGGCCTCTTATCATGGAAGATCTTCGCGAAACCATCGGCGTACACTCGTGTGATAAGAGATCGCCCCGGCTGGTCATTGCCGAGAGGTATCTCGACAAAGGTTTCGTCATTGAAGATGGCTTTTCCGAAGAAGACACACTTTTCAAGGACGATGTCAGAGAAAAGGTCTGGGAACAGGCTGTGAGACAGGACCGCGCGTTTCAGTACATTTTTGGCGCCACCGACAAGCACGCCGACGAGTTCATCAGTGTAACATCGCACTCGGGTTCTATCCGGACCCAATTGTTGGTTTTGGGACATCGTGCTTTTGCCATTGGCACTGGTGGAATGATCCCAGTGGTTGTCAAGGCCACTTATGAGTGATCCGTTGTCAAGGCCACTTATGAGTGATCCGTTGTCAAGGCCGTTTATGGGTGATCCGTTTTCAAGAAGACTTATGAGTAATCCGTTGTCAAGATCACTTATGGGTGGTCTCTGTTTAGGGTCTGGGTCTGGAGCTTGATCTGGAACCGTTGTGTACTTAATAGAATAATAGATAGTTCGCATTAGACCACGTCTTTACCCAAAGCCATATACATACAAATAACAATAGTAACTGTAATGTGCAGCTGTAGTGTGAATGCCTTTTTGAGAAGACACTTTAGAGCAACCTTCTTTCTTCCCCCGAAGCTTTACCCCGCTTTTTTTTTTTTTTTTTTTGGTGATTGCTACTGTACGTAATGTAAGGAAATTCTGGGTTTCTTAGGATACATGGTGACCAACGCAATAAGACAACCTCTCAGGTACAGAACGCATTAAACGGTCAAAAATTCAAAAGTTCTTTTTTTTTGTTCTTTTTCATTCTTTTTTTTTCACACCCTACCCAGTTAAATTCTGCTTTTCTATCACTACAATTGTTTTACTTCTTTCATTATGTACTTCGCATCTTCCTATTCCAACCAGATGTTCACATGGCGAACAGTGCCTCGTACCTTCAACTCGACCTAAATTCTTTGTTCACACTCAAGGTGTTTACGCTTTGCTGAAAACTCTCTGTATAAGTCCCGGGGTTGTATATGGATTACACGCCAAACTTTTCAGCATCTATATTTGTGGAAGGCGGGGATGCTTTTTGTATGTTAGTGATAAAGGCCAAACTAGCCAGTTCCCAGAATTTATCGCTTGGGAGGTAAGCTTTTTTCATTAAAAGTGTCTAGAAAGACGACACATGTATAATTGCCCAGCTGATATTTGGTGGACAACCATTGCTGTAGGTTTAGAAAAAATATCCACAACAATTTAATTGTCCAAAGAAAAAGGGACAAACGGGCGTAACTTTCGTATCCTTATAAATATTTACTTGTAAAACTAAGCTTTCGAATTCACACACGCGAGGAGAAAAGCAGGCCTATCAGGAACGATTTGTGCATTTTGTGCACAGTCAGCTCATTTTTCTCAGAAAACGACTCGACTTCATCATATATCCCTGTCAAAGGAGATTCTGGAAACACATCTTCCAGTCCTAAATCAAAGGGTGTGATTATATCTCCATGTTGCTTCCTGAGTGATTTTTGCAAATCTGGTGCAAACTCGGTATTATTTCTCTCGTTGAGATGTCCCTCTGTCATTGAATGAAGGTTTGAAGCAGGGAATGGACGCGAGTGGATCAGCTCCTCTGGTGTTTTTTGAAGAAGACTATTTTCTCTTTCCAAAGCCGTTGAAGAAATTTGGCCTTTTTCCGAAAGCAGTGTTCCCACACTATGGCAAAACATATCGTCAACATTTTGGCTTTCAAGATTTCTCTCTTCACTTGAAACAAACAGAGTTGCAGTGTCATGGGTATTCCCATCTTTAAGAAAATTGAAACTTCCATCAACACCATCAAGCACAGGGCTTTTACTGAAAATCAGATCGGACCATGTAGACAGAAGTTCTTTTTGGCCCATTAATGGGTAACCAAAGTACGGGAGCTTTTCAGCCGGCGAATTCATAAACTCTCCAAAATTGGAGTCGGTTTCAGGCACACAGCTTGGTCCACAGGGCATCATGCTGTCGTGTTGATGAAAGAGGCCATCTGACAGATCCAGATCAGAACTTTCGATTTTTTGCAATGCAAAGGGTTTCTCAATAGCTTCTTCCATATCTTCTTCAACGTATCTGTTAGCGTCTGCTTCGTAGTGTCCATCATCTAGAAGTCCAGTAATTCCTTTAAGAGCATGTTCATGGGCCCCTTGGGTCGCACTGTTGCACCCAGTTTTATCTAAGCAACCAGAATCCCCAGAATCCCCAGAAACAGGATTTGCAACTTCTTCACCTAGCTTTTCTGCTTTCATTTCCTTTGGGGTCTTCTTTTCTGAGTCTTCATCCAAAATGTTTAAATTGTTCAAGAGAAAACCCACCACCTCGTTAATTGGAATATGTTCTCCCAGCGTACTGCCTGTAGCCAGAGGTCCTTTCTCTTCATACCCTAGCTTTGCATCCTCTACAATCTTATTTAGCAAAGGAAAAAACGGCAGGGCCAAAGTCACCACCTTCACCAACGACTTTGTAAGAAGATCAACTTTCGTCTCAAGCAACTCGACGTACCCTATTGAGAGAGGCGTTTCCTTTGGTCTCTTCTTCTCTGTGAACACACAGAGTTTTTTGTTGGCCACACATCGTGTGCATGGATTGTTCCCATCACATTTTGTTTTTCTTAGACGACACAGATTGCATGCTTTACCCACTCTTTTCCTCCGATATTGGTAATGGTCATGATGACCATCAGGAAAAGAGACAGGCAACAACTCGGTGTATTTCACGCGGTGGTGGAGAATCATGGTGGTAATCAATTATGCAGAGAAAAGATTTTTGGAAGAAAATTCCTCTCAGACAGGGAAAATGACTTACTTTAAACACTATAACCTCATCGGAGATCTGGAATTAGGACTGCTCATTAGCCTTGAATATGCACGGCAGGCTTGCGCGCATGAAGATCCTGCAGCTGAGTTTGAGTGTGGAGGTGGCTGAAGTTGCTCAGGCTTTTTGCTTCAAATCCTTAAGTCGAGAATCTGTTCAACGTCTTCTAGCCTTATTCAAGTTTCTAAAGCTTCCGTTCAAATTTTCATCAGCTCTTTATAAACTTTACGCAAACAATGCCTCTCTATTTACTGACCAGGATGGGCTAAAACAGACTAGAACTAATTTGTTTGCTCGTGCTTGTCGAAAGTATCCCATATGGTCAACTAGCAACCAGCAATCATCTAGCAGTCACGAGAAGCGCCAAGGTATAGTGAAACATGGAGTGGTACTTGGATGATTGCTTTTGACACAGTTTGTGTGGTGATTCCGTGATTTTCTCAGCATGCGCGACCAACGGAATTTCAGGAATTTCCGCACCAGATTTTCCGGAGGTGACTAAAAAAGAACGCCGTGGCCCCAAGCAACCATGCA
Organism: Metschnikowia vanudenii; assembly: GCA_030583145.1. NCBI lineage: Eukaryota > Fungi > Ascomycota > Pichiomycetes > Serinales > Metschnikowiaceae > Metschnikowia > Metschnikowia vanudenii. The sequence goes on from JAJMHT010000109.1 coordinate 27,838, forward strand.
GGTTGAAGGAGCAAAATGGATGACGAAAGAAACTGGTGGGCGCTGACAAAAAAGCCGCCCAATTAGGATGTTCTAACCGGTATGTTTTCTCTCTAAGTACGTCGGAGATTCAGTTGTCGTTTTCAACCCAGATTAGTGTGTGGTGCACGATTTTTACTCTGAGCAGATTTTCAAATGCAGATTCTTTTTTGTTGACATGCTAGTACGAGAATTAAACGAGGATCTTTTTTTGATGTGCTAGCATGGGAATTAAAGGAAGAACTTTTTTCGAAGTGCTACTTTCTTTCTGAATTAGAAATCTCCATGCTCTTATAACATTAAAAATTGTAAATCCCAGTGCTCCCCTTTTGGTTGCAATAGGGGTGGGTTGTGCCAAAATGACATATCATGGAATCGTTCGTTGAGAAAAGCACCACGAAGTAAGATAAAAGGATTTGGCTTGCGAATCAGCTTTTCAGTATTGGAAATTCTTATTGGGCTCATTTTATGCCATACCTTCGGGTGATATCACTATTGTTTCAACGCGAGAGCTCCAAATACATTCCTCAATTCCAGGAGAACTGGTTGATCGTTTTATCAATTCCATTGATTCTAAATGGCTACCGCTATACTAGCAATGGCGAGTTGTAAAATCCTTCCAATAATGTTGCATCAAAAACAAATGTAGTTTGGCAATCAAGTAGATCGTTTTTTAGTCCTGATTTGGGATTCCCAGAGGATGTTTTTGAGGATCTCTCAATTGCCATCTTTCACTGTGTCGGATTCCGGTACAAAATCTTTTTCGTCACTTGTTCAACATGTAGTTTCCATGTAGCGGAGGTGGTGCCACTTCCACTATCCCCTCATGGAAGTCTCTATCTGCTCTCAAAAATATTAACAGTTTCTGAAAATTAGTTTTTCCCCGTCACTTTTATCTATCCAGTTATTTGATTGATTAAAAACAACTGTTGATTCGCTGTGATTTATGTTTGCCAAGAATGTAGAACTAGGCAAGATTTAGTGGGTATGGGCGTTTTTTTACAACAGAAAGGTAACCGTTCATTTAAAAGACTGGAAAAACAAGTAAATTTGGTGAATTTGAGCTTATTTTTAAGAGGAAAAACGAAACGTCTTACTATAATGATTTTTCTTCGAAATTTCCGTGCAAGCTTTTGGTCTAAGATGCTTTGCTTAGGTTCACTCTTGGTTAGTTCCGAGTTTGGAGATCGATATTTCCTGGTTCTTTGAGCCGCCTTTGGGTAAGGTCACACAAAACATGCTTTTTCCTTTATATTTTCTTCGGTTCTTCTTGTCGCCCTAATGCTGATTGGTGACTTAATTCGCGTTCCGTTGGAGTTTTTTTCTTGGCTTCCTGCCTTCTTGTTTCCTGTCTTCTTGCTTCTTGGATTCATGGCCTTCTGGCCTTTTGACCTTCGTGGTTGCCATCCAAGTAGACACCCTTTATTCTATCTCCAAGATAATACCTGAAATGAACCTGTCAAAATCATCACCAAATAATTTCCTGTGAATCAAGATCAGCTGGATCCAAAGATCTTTCACTTTGGTTATTCCAAAATATCTAGAGCTCCAGAAACTTGGACATTTACAAGAACTCCAGACTTTCCCTTAAGACAACTCAGACATCCCAAGCAAAGCACGATGATTATTCAACTCTAGTTAAAAGTTTCTGATGACAAAAACCTAACGTAATAACAACATACCAATAGTCGAAGCAAAAGTCGGGCATAACTGTCGTGCATTAATAGGATATTAACAATACTAAAGGCAAACTGTGAATTCTAGTTCACATATGTGAGGGTAAAAGCTGATCATGTGATGGAACTCAAGAAAGGGTTGTTCATGGCAAGCTCTTCGTTGTCCAAAAACAATGGGCATCCATCAGTTATAACTTTAGAAGGCGGTTCGTTAAACATTAAGTCGTTTTCAAAGTCAAATGGGGCGGATGTGGCCCCAAGCGCGGTCGTGGGTGAAACTTCAAAAGATGCTGGAAGATTGGTTATATTGAGTCGGTTCTCTGTGGTGGAGAATAAGCTACTAGCAACCATTTGGGGCGAGTGGGTCAGCACTGGAGGTTTGTGCACATGCCCACTGTATTTTCTCTTCGCAAAAGCTGAAGACACTTGGCTTTTGACAGAGTGCAGTCGTCTTATGCGTAAAAAGTCGTCATAATTTAGGCTTTCTAGCTTGCCCGAAAGAGATGAAATCGACAGTGGCGACGTGCCAGTAGCTGCGTCGTTATTGAGAAAACCCAGATTTGACCGGGTAGAAAATGGCTCTGTCTGGTCTATAGACGGTTGCGAAGGCGGAGAGTTTAAAAAGCCTCCAAAGTTGATGCCTGTTTCGTACTCGGAAAGTCTCCCCAAGACAAAGCTATCATTTTTATCCGTGAATCCTTGAAAATAATCCATAGATCGGGAGTGGGCAAGATTCTCAGAACTCGACATACTAGGCAGCTTGTAATGATTGTGGAGGGGCATATCTGAACGGTACAGTTGGGCGTTTGTGGGCGATGGCAATTTGGGAACTCCCTCTGTAGTGTCTTTGTGCTCTCCTTTTATCTCGTCTTTGCCCTCTTCTTTAATAAATATGGTTTCTTCAGTAGCATCGTGGCTGTGGCCGCTGCAATGTGAGAGTTCTTTCGCAGACAGATGTGCAATTCTAGGGTGGTTCTTTTTTCCCAGGTCACCCTCCGGATAATGGTTCGAATGAAGAGGCAGAATCCTTTGAGAGTCCGGGGACATAAACTCCGAAGCTTCCTCTGCATCCCCCGAGCCACCATCTAAACTGATCATGTCAGCAACAAGAAATTGAACGACTTCATTTATGGGAATAGAGTCTCGGGACAGCAACGTCTCGTCCGAAGTCAGAGGCTCCAGTTTCATGTTGTCGAGCCTCAGCTTTTCTAGCCTCGCCTTTTCGAGAATATGCTGTAGCAAAGGAAGGTGTGGCTCTGCCATAGTCACCACCTTGGCCAAGGATTTTGTCAAAAGGTCAACTTTGGTCTCAAGCAACTGGACGTACCCAGTACAGAGCAGTTTCTCCTTTGGTCTCTTCTTCTCTGTGAACACACATAGCTTGTTGTCAGCCAAACACCGCGAGCACGGGCTCTTCCCATCACACTTGGTCTTTTTTAGTCGGCACAGGTCGCATGCTTTTCCCACTCTTTTTTTCCGGTATTGGTGGTGAACATCATCAGGAGAAGAAACTACCATCGCTTTAGTGCAAAGGGTACCTTTTGAAGCAAATAGTGCTGAAAGGATATAATAGGATTGATGCTGAAAGGGAGAAAAGTTTAGAAGCAGACATCAGCAAAAAAAAATAACAGCAACAAGCATCGGCCTGCTTGTGAGACATTAAAAACCTTAACGGGCATTGCGCTACTGCAAATTACTAATCTGTCGGCACGGCAGCAATAACCGCATATTAATTCCTGTACATTATCGGAGATATGTGCGTACGTCGCCGCCGATGGTGACCGCAACCAATGTATCAAATATCAAAACTCACCAAACAACGCTCTTCCAAACTGTGTTTGATATTCGGATACTTCAAGAATACAAAAGAAAAAAACGATTTTATCTCTGGTCGACAATGCCAGATCTGACTCACAAACTTTCTGCTGCAGATTCTTTGACAAGAAAACGGATGATGTGAGCTCCGGCATGCATTGCCTCTTAAAGACCCAATTTGAGTATTAAGGGTGGATTGCTCTTCGTCGAACCAGGGAGAAAAAAAAAAAAAAAAAGGAAAGTCACAGAAAATTTATACATATTTATTGAGAAAAAAAAAAATAGAAAGCCCCCGCAAGAAGCAGAAATTGTCCCACACCATTGTTAAACTCCGGAGTTTACCGTATTTAGTAGTAAGCATATTGCAACCGCGTGCAGGGAAATAAACCCGGGAAAAAATGTTACGAAAAAAAAAAAGTTCAACAACGCATCGCCTAGCGACAAGACTACTTCAAGTTAATTTGGGACACAGAAAGAGTGTCACCTTTTTCCAATGCTTTTTGTCAACCCCCAAAAGTAAAAGAGATTTTCAAGGAGTGAAGGAGTGGTCGCAGGCTTTTTCCTGGACTTACCAGGGGCAACGGAACTCCTATGGCAAAGTCCTCAGATGGTGGGCAAAAACCCTAGAGGTTAAGTAAAGGTACGCTTTTCATCGGGATGCATAGTTGTACATAGCAATATTGTGCTGATACACGAACCTGTTATTTTGCACACAGCTTGAAAACAGTGCATCATAAATTCATGGATTCTAGTATTGTCCACACCATTTCGCAGAAGATAGCAAACAAAGACAAATTCGTAAAATATTTCGCACAATTCCGGCCAAAATAAAAATACAACAAGTGTCTGGAAAATTCAGATTTCCAAGGTAACAGACTTTTAATAAAAGCACCACTCTGTTTGTAGTTTTTGATACCAACGTGAACGGCTCCACAACTTTTTTTTTTAATCTGTGCATACCTATTCATACATTCGTACATTCAACCATGTTAATCCAGGCATCGGTAGGCCGTCCGATTCAAGAAGTGCGCGAAATTGCTGCGAGAGCTTCCCGAGCCGAACAAAACATAAGCTGCAACCATGTAGCCCGCAAGTAAAGTGGAAAAAAAATCCACAAGTCACATTGATGTACTAAAAAATGGCTTTAGGAAAAGAAAAAAAAAAAGCGCCCAACCACTTCCCAAGAAAAACCCACATTTGAGCTGCAAATTACAAAACTTGAATGAAAGCTTCTACTCTGCCAAGGTCAGAGATAGTTGAGATAGTTAGGATTATATTCTGCAACAAAAAGGCTACGTTGTTTGTGCCGATATTTGATTTATCCCCGGACATGGTTATGTAAAAAGGGCCCTTTAAGGATTTATACAGGTCGACTAAAGAAAAGCACTGCATGGCTATAGACGTTTACAATGTCCACGGAGCAATGATAAGCGCAATGGGCGCGGAAACAAGTTCCGAGGTGGAGAATTGATTGCTTTACTCGTCAAATAAATACTTTCCTGAGTGGGAGCTTTGGGCCACCTCAGCCTTGCCGATACTCAAGTTTGGGTTCGGACTGGAAATTTCGCAATATATGAGAGTGTAATGCCTAGTGAAGAAAGAAACAGTATGTGTTCTTGTCACCTTTTGGGGAAAAGCGGGCAAGGAGACAACTTACTTGGCTAAAACTTTCATGTTTCTTGATATTTGACAAGAATAAGGGCTTCAGTCTTCCAGTAACTACTCTTAATAGCTCTACGAGTAAGTGTACGTGAACATGAGCATCTAAAAGAGCAAGAATTTCTTCGTCTTTTCCGTGTCAAGGTGAATCCGAGTACCAGCCGAGAGTCTCTTCTCTAGTGAAAGGACACCAAAAACTGCAGTAAGACATCGAATAGTTTAGTGAAACTCTTATTGTAATAGTTAATGCCTTTGCGGTAGCTTCAAATTCAATACTTGGAGATACACGTATCCAATCCTCGTCCTTACATTCACATAGCAAGTATAGAAGCACAGCAAGTATAGAAGCACAGCAAGTATAGAAGCACAGCAAGTATAGAAGCACAGCAAGTATAGAAGCACAGCAAGTATAGAAGCACAGCAAGCACAGACGCAGTTCATAAATTATGAAGGGTGCTCCTCCAAGTGTGCGATAAGGTTCATTAAAAAGAAATTAATCCTTCATTTTCTTTCTGGAGTCCATTGATATATGTACTTGTAATTTTCGGACGGGGGATATTGAAACTTCACGTGAGCATCCATAAATTCAGACTTCCTTTTAAGGAAGCCACCAAGACAAGCTGTTGTCTAGGAATGTTAGTCATCTTCCGAACATGTAAAACACAAGAGCCCTAGTAGCTTTCTTGACGGCCACATAGTTTCTCAGTGGGTGTCAAAACCCACCCTTTCCATACGAGAAGTTTTTCGTGGAATATTGGAGAACCTTAGCATACTAGATGCTCAAATTAAACCAAGTTACTTATAGACTAGCTTGTCGAAGCAGCACGTGGAATGATGCAATGCACAAGGCGAACTACGATTGGGCATATGGGCATATATGCCGGCGGTTTGCCTTTGGTGAGCCGCTTTGATTTTTCGTGAATAAGTCCGGGATACTAAGTCCGACATAATGTTCCATGTCCAAAAATGAGTGTCTTCTGCATTGAGCTCGTTTTCAATGTCAAAAATTTACAGCTTGAGAAAACGGGGAACCTACTATCCAATGGCACGGAGGGTTAGAATGGTGTTATTTCTTTTGACAAGCACTCTTCATGGATTATATAGTATCTCGAAAGCCACTTCAAAATGTGGAGGACTTGTTTAGTGTTACATCTATTGGGGGAAAAGAAAATACACCAGAACACTTTCAAAGCCACGGAGTACCTTAAGCTTTGAAGATATTGGGAGATCCATGAGAATAGCCTTTCTTGCATAAGATGTTCATTTTCCCTGAAGTCATTGCCATGAAAGGTAATGAACCACCCGAGATTTTATGGATAAATTCTCAGGGGTATTACTAGGCTTGAAGTTTCTCCTCTTTGTAAATTACCGCCACACCACGATGGGCTAACTTTTGCATTGCAAGGATTCTTGAAAATTATATTTCGAGAACGGAGGGGGTCGCTTTCATGGCTCAAGTGAGAAAAGTTCTCAGCAGTCCAACCTGTTTCTTATGCACGGACTGGGTCTAAGGTTTGAAACTACAGGAAATGAATTTGGAAGTTGGGTTGGTTTGTCTTTATCATAGAATGGTGGCTTTTCTTTTTAACAGATGGACACAAAATTAAGGTGGAAAAGAGCTTTTCGAATAGGGCTCGAGCCAGGTTTCCATACTTCATTTTTGGTTATGGGCGTTGATTGGAAAGGTGCAACTGATTCACTGGGTTTACTGTGTTGCTTGAGCATTAGAATTGCCTGGCAGATCAAAGACTGACAGTGACAGTGATGGAACCGATTAAGGCCGTTCACAGCACTCTAGCACATCTTCAGAAATCCAAACAAACGAATGAAGTGACCACAAACAACGACCCCAATAAATTATCCAAAAAGATAAATCATTTTTTCATTACAAAACTGAGTGTTTTTTTTTTTTTTTTTAAATGAAAACGAAGTTCTATTCCTGTTATCTTATCAGTAAGGGTGCATTTATTATGCAAATGCGGGTCTGTCACCTGGCCTTGATCAACCAAAAACGTATGAGCATCAAAATATAAAAAGATCTGCGAATACTATAAAAGGTGGGCCATTTCCGGGGGGAATTTTAGAAAAGAAAATGATCCACACTATTCTGTGATCATTTTCTATCGTTATAAGGTGTGATACTTTCTGCTCTAAAGTTAAGCGTACTGTACCCCCACGGATTCATAATCGGAAATCTTTTGAAGCACACTCATTCCAGGTTTTTGAGACGACTTGTATACCAAAGAGGATTTTATTCAGAAGATACACAGCCTGAATTTAACCAAACACCTCATCATTAAAGAAGCACAAATAAAAACACCAGATGGGTCACCAAGTGGTAACTTCCGCAAGGAAATTACTTATTTTGGTGTTCCTCTTTTTCAGCGTAACAAGCGCATCCAGTTCTGACAAACCAAAGAAGCAGAATGTGATATTCATGGTTTCGGATGGTATGGGACCTTCTGCTCCTACTTTGGCTCGAACCTTTAGACAACAACGAGACAAGCTTGCCCTGAATCACGTTTTGTACTTGGATAAGCATTTGGTTGGCACCATCCGAACTTACTCCAACAACTCTTTTGTCACCGATTCAGCAGCTGGAGCCACGGCTTTCAGTTGCGGAATCAAGTCATATAATGGTGCTATTGGAGTCGACCCTTCTAGTAATCCTTGCGGAACAATTTTGGAGGCAATGAAATTGGACGGGTATGTCACTGGTCTTGTTGTAACCACCAGAATTACCGATGCTACTCCAGCTTCTTTCAGTGCACATGCAAGCAGCCGCTTCCACGAGGATGCAATTGCCGAACAACTATTGTGGAATCACCCTTTGGGAACTGTGGTCGATTTGATTCTTGGCGGTGGCAGATGTCGTTTCCTTCCTTCTTCTGTATGTGGGGGATGCCGCAATGACCTGAGAAATTTGGTTGAAGAGGCTATTTCCAGAAACTATACATACGTCGAGGACAGAGCCAGCTTTGATTCGTTGCAAGGCGGAATGAACGTTACCTTGCCGCTTTTGGGGCTCTTGGCCACAGACAATGTTCCTTATGATATCGATCGAAACACAAGTGTTTACCCTTCCTTGGCGGAAACGGCCAAAACTGCGTTGATTGCGTTGAGCAAAGCCACTAAAGACAGTGAAAAGGGATTCTTTCTACTCATTGAAGGCTCCAGAATTGACCATGCGGGTCACGATAACGATGCTGCTGCACACGTGAGAGAAGTTTTGGCCTACAATGATGCCTTCAAGGAGGTGTTGGACTTTATTGACGGTTCCGATGTACCTACTATCATGGTGTCAACTTCGGACCATGAGACCGGCGGCTTGACTGTTGCTAGGAAAGTCGAACCGGTTGCCCCAGATTACTTGTGGTATCCTCAAGTTTTGGTCAACAGTACTCACTCTGGAGAATACTTGGTGAAGAAGATTACTACCAAGCAAAAAAGCCTCGGGTCCAAATTTGAGGCTGTTTCATTTTCAGCCTTTATTTCCGAAGAAATTTTCAGGAAAGATTTGGGAATTTCAGACTATACCCGCCAGGAGATGGAAAATGTGCGTCAGCTAGCGTTTTCGCCACAGGATTTGCAACTTTACCTCAACAATATGGTCTCTGTGCGTTCACAAACGGGGTGGACTACTAATGGTCACACGGGCAGTGATGTTAACGTGTATGCCCACTCCAATAGTGAATATTTTAACACTTTGCTTCATGGTAGAGACGGGCTTCTTGGAAACAACGAGAATACCCATATTGCTACATTCTTTGAGAGTGTTGCCCGTGTGAATTTGACTGGTATCACCCAGTTGCTCAGAGAACCTAAGAAGCAAAAAAGCTTAGATACATGATTGGGTGAAATATGGGCATCACTATTTTTCTGAAGTTGAAAATTCATTCTTTCTGGATTCGAAAATTTCCTTAGAATCCCAATGATGCTAGAACTGAGATACAATCACCCTTATAACATATCCTTATAAGCTTAAGTACTTCATTGCAAGCCATAACGAGAAATATAATTTTGCACCAAGAAACAATAGAAAAGAGCTTTTAGTTATGTTAGCAGAGTAAGTTTGAAACTAATGCTCTTACCTTCTCGCCAGAAAGGAATAAAACATAGTATAGGTTTTTAGATTCAAAGGTAAGAATACACTTGGTGGGACTCAGTTATTATGAGAGCTTTTTAAGTTTCGTTTGGACGTAGCTAAAGGCTAAGATAAGAGACAGGCAAAACCCAATTCTGTAACAAGAGACTTGTACTCTTCCAAAGGTTGGTCCGGAGTGTCCCTAGGACGAAATTTCCCAAGAAAAAACTGTCCTCGATTGCTTTCACCCAGTAATACACAAGGCTAACTCCTCCTAGACGAGAGTTACAACACGATAAGCAACTCTTCATAAAAATGTATCCGATTTGCTGCAATTCCAACAATAAAAAAAGCCAAGGGTAATATTATTTACTGAATATGTTAAAAAAAGGGCTTTCTTTTTACCCGAGGAGTGAAGGCATTTGGACACATTCCTTCGTCTGACTCAGGGTTTAATGAACAATAGTAATGATTGTGTTAGTACATAGCCAAAACCTTAGAACTTCCCCCAAAGCATATACCTTGTCCGTAGTGTATTGTTTTCTTAGGTGCTTCAAACAAACTATGTATTCGTATGATCCAACTTGTTTTTCAATTTCAAGTAGGCAAAGTATCAAAATAAATACATTCTCTGTACTGAAACCTTATCCTAGGTGCGCAGTGTAGAAATACCCACCAAGCTGCTTCAGAAGTCAAGGGTGCTAGTGCAAACACCGAAATTACCATCACCAATGATTGATTCCACCACAAAGTCATTGAAAAATAACTTCGTTTATTTCGAATTCTCAACTGATTCTTTTTTTTTAAAGAAACAAATAAAGATGCCACAAGGAACCAGGGATGAATCAACCTTTTATGGAAGTATAAGATCAATATAATGATTGAAGGCTTCAAAATCCTTGTGTTTTTCCATTTGAGGATTGACTTCTAATCTGTTGAAATTTATGAGACGATCAGTTAGATGAGGATATGACTTGACAGATGTATTATGCATCACATGTGGAAGCCAGAATTGTTTTTTTTTATAAATCAAACGGGTGAGAAGTAACCGTGACAGTTGAGTTTAAGTACAAGAATAGATGTTCCACAAATGCTTGGTTTTGCAATCTACCTTTGGCCATTCTCAAACATAAGGAAACACATAAAAGAACTTTTTTGGTGCCTGAAAATTCTGCAAATCCCTCTGGACATAAAATCATTCTTTTCTAACGTTAACATTGTATGCTATGTAATAAGCGAGTGTAGGATTGAAGATCGCCGTACCATAAGTGTCAACCAATCATATCATACAACAAGCCCGAAAATGATCTAAGCCTGGAATATCAAAAAGTTTTATCCTTATTTACTTAAAATAAAGTCATTAGAAACCAAAAATCCACAAATTCCCAGGAATTTCAGCCACTTTTACATCTGAGATATTGTCTTCCTCCTGCTTAAACTTATTGACCTTAAAAGAAGAAAACTTCGAAGACAGGATCTGTGGTCTAGTCGGTTATGGCGTCTGCTTTACACGCAGAAGGTCCCCAGTTCGATCCTGGGCAGATTCAGTGTTCTTCTTTTTTTGCGCCCGGTGCGAATGAAACGCGCGTCCCGCAGCCGAACCGCGTAACATTTCTTTTTTCAGTCTTCGCTTTTCTTTTCTTTTTTTTTTTTTTTTTTTTTTTTTTTTTTTTTTTTTTTTTTTTTTTTTTTTTTTTTTTTTTTTTTTTTTTCTTTTCTCGTTCTTCTTTACCTCCGCTCGCATTATACAAGAAGCCTCCAGTTTCCTCCCCGGAACAATTAACCATCTAGCAGAAGCCTTTTTTTTTTTTTTTCCACCTCCACAAAAGTTGCTCAATTAATTTGCACCAGCTTTAATTCCCGTTTATTCTATCTTCTTGGAAACCTCAGTTTCTCAAGCTTACCACCTAAACGACTTCAGAGGAAAACAAAACCCACCCCAATTTGCTGATTACTTTCTCATCTTGGCCAATTGCGATTTTCTGGTAGGCTCGAAAAACCTCTCATCAGACCATCAAACAAACACTGCACAAGACCCATTTCTTGAACAAGAAAGTCGGCCAATCGAAGTCTTTCGGAATAAAAACAAGGGATCTGAAATTAGTTGGGGATTTTATTTTCATCAATTACAATATAGAAGCTTTGTTGCCCCACGTCTCAAGCCGATTGCGCGAGGCCATTTTAACCACTACGCGTTGAGTGAAGTTTTCAAAGTTTGGTTTTTCTTTTGGTTAATATTCTTATCTGCACAGTTGCATCGAATTGTAAAATCGGATTTTTCCCCTTGCTATCATGTCGTTCGTTGCCAAGAGAAAGAGAGACACCGAGTCGGACCAGAAAAAGCCAAAGGCTGCCTTTGGAGAAAAGGAACGAGAAGCTCTCAGTCAATCCAATGAATGGCCTATGTATAACCATCCCGACGGAGGCACGGTGAAGATCACTCCATGGGGATCTTTACGACAGTGGGTGGACCCCGTGACGGGCCAATCTAACACGAAGTTTGAAGATGCTTCGTTTCTGGACGTTTCATTTGCCATGTCTCCCTCCAATATCCACAACCAGTGCTATGAGTTGCCATCCACGCCAATGTCACTAAATCACTCCAACTCGGGCCGCTCCTCACCTGCTCATGGAGACCGGTTTCTCTTTAGCCCCACCAGCGAGGCTGAACTTTATGTGGTGGAGGGTTACGGCCGCCAGAAGGACCACTCGCCTGGGTTTACTCCACAGTATGCTCAGGAACAAGAAAACTACCTAGGAATGGAGGAGAACGAGGACTTTTCTGACGACACCACCATGAACTAGGCTGAGCCCCCCAAAACTCCCCCGAAACTCCCTCAAAAAATATTACTTCATTTCGTTGCCAGCATACTATGTTATTTATGTATCATACTTCTCATTCTTTTCAAAAAATGTTCAAAAGGTCGAGTTTCCTTGAAAATTCCGGGTCTATTGATAACCGCTTCTCCATTGCTGGCCGTCTTGTCCCATTGTTCCATTGTCCCATTTATGGACCATTTTATGTACTTTTCATACGTCTTAAATTGACTCATTTATATTTCTTTTGTTGATATATTGTCCCCACTGGCTTTAAACTTGGAGATTCTACGTCAATTCTACACTTTCTGGTATGCTCTATTAATCAACCAAAGAAAAACTCTAATGAAACTGACCATCAAGTTGAAGAAGTCACGTTTCAGCTTCAAATTCCTTGAAAGAATAAAACAACAGCTTTTCTGGTGATACAACAATAATCTGCCTTTTTTAGTCTTGGAGGTGAAATCGTCTCCCTTCACAGACGCTCCAGAGCTTCTACAAATCACACATTCATGCAAATATCATTACTCATTATTTCCTTTCTTCAAACGCAATCAATCCATGGTTTTCGACGTAGAATTCCTTGCAGCTCCGGATATCACTAGAAGACATTGGCACATGCTTGTTGTAGTTTCTCACTTCCGCATTCAAGGTATACTGGCAAATGAACACTTTGCCCTCCAGATTGATGTTCCATTGGTCGTTCTTTGGAGCAAATCTCTCGTAGTTGGAGATGGTGAGTTTGGAGCCCAACCACTTATCGAAGGAATTCAACACAGGAATACATTCGGAGATATACTCCTTCTCAGCCGGCGTGTAAAAGTCTTCGAAACATATAATCTTGGTCCCGTACACATCAACTGTGTTGCTTTCGCCGCAGTCACAGCATGAAGAAATGTCGCTGCAAGCCATGCTCACTGCAGAGCTCCCGGATGAATTTGTACCACAGTCACTAAAGCAACTTGAGCAATTGGAGCATTCGCTCAAACAGCTCGAGCAATCACACGAACATTCTTCCGAAAAAATCGAGCTCCGGCGCTCAAACTTTTGCGTGCCTGCGTTGAGTACAAAGGTGTTCCGGGCTGCAGCTTCGTGCAAAGAATTGTTTGTCACTGACACATTTCTTGGAATAGTCTTGAGTGCTGACAACTTGCGGTCATCGATTGATGAAGTCAAGTCACGTCCCACGCTCATGTTTCGGTACCAGTGGACCATCCCATGAAACGACCAGAAATGAAGAACCAACTGCGTGTACTCGATTCTAAGACGAAGTGTATTGCGGTATTTGACCAAGGCAAATGCGTTTGACATCAGACTTTTCTCCGCTTTTTGATGTGTCAGCGCCACAGATGGGGCCTCTCCAATATTAAGGTTCAGAAGCGTATAGCTATGCAAAAGCTTTCCCCTATACTGACCGGCAAACTCGCAGTATGTTAATGGGTCTGATGTTGGCTCAAAAAGTAACTTGTTATTGCTTACGTTCACGGGTAGTTTGTAACGTAGAGAGTTCTTGGTTTTCTTTTGATCGAGCCTGCGGAAAAGCTTTGAAAACATAGGGTTGCTAGAGTCTTGGTGTGTGTCGTCTCCATAAACGTCACAATGCACAGGAGTAGCGTTGGGTACATCGGCCTTCTGGTTTTCGCTAGCAAGGTTTTGATGTTTAAATAAAGACTTGACCGCTTGGATGGTAGATTTGTCGGCTGCAAACTCATAAATATTGAGCTGGTTGCTGTTGAGCTCTGTCACTACAGGCTTTAGCGAAGACCCATGATCACTCCATGGGGTTTCAAACTCCACTTGTAGAAGTGCAAGTCCATAGAATTGTAGGGAGGATGAGTACACTGGCAACTCATCTTTATATGGGGGTAGACTTTCGGAATGAGAGTCCATGGTTCTTCGATATGGTGAAGTCTAGAATGAAGAGAGTGTTTTCTAGGGGAGTTTTTGGGGCCGACGTTTTTAAGGAAGCAATTATCTGAAGATGGCAACTTCCGGAAGGTTTCAACAAAGCCCAAAGTAAATGAATATGCAAAGGTTTGCAAGAATAAATAAGTCGTGAGGCTTTAAGCTGCAAGAAAAAGAACAAACAAGCAAACTGTAAGAATTTTTCTTTCTTAAATGAACGAATAAGTCAAGCTCTTAAGCCGCATGATGTTCGTGACTTATCTCGAGACGTAACCATGCATGCATTCGAGCGGTCGTCATGCTTCGTATTAAGGTTTGATACAAGCGCAACGTTTCTCCCAGCAACATAAAATTGCGCTTTCGGCTGAGCTCAATGTCTGGGCCAAAACGCTTACAAAGTAAGACGCTTAATACAGCATCTTCCTGCAGGCAGAGATAATTTGCGATAATTTCGCCAAACATTTGCAAGTGGGGTGCAGGCGTGAGTTATTTTTGCGGGTAGATGCTCGCTATTGCGGGCCGCCGTCTAGCCTGATTCACCATTACTAATGTCTTTGACGAAAGTTTTGATTGGTTCACCGAGCATTTTTTCCTAGAAGCCACATGGGCTCCATTAGTTGGTAGCGAGGCCTTGTGTAGAACATCCTGGTTGTGTTTGTTTTTCCAGTCGTACCCGCCAATATCCAAAAGGATGGCTTTTGCCACCCACATACATCCTCCTTTGTGGTGTGTAAAAATGAATTTTTCATAGGTCCAGAAAGATTGAACGTGGCCTGTAAAATCAAGTCCCATTTTTGGCCCCAAAAAGCATTTGTCCTTGAGAAGGGGCTGAGCCTGTGGGACCGGGCCGCCCCGCTTATTCATGCTGGGCAGGCTGAACATGTGGGCAGTTTTCTACCTATCTTGCCGGGCCGATATATTTTTAGCGCGAAATTTGCATTACGAGTACCATATCGGGCCCAAACACCGAGGAGAATTTTGGCGGGTCAAGATTCAAGATTTCGACTGTAGCATGAGTCTCAAATACCCCACAAACAGTTTTTCTTGGATTTCTCGGTTTTCTTGGGGTATAAAGGATCTTCATTTTTCCATCCGCTATGCAAAAATCACTTACTGCGGCTTTTGAGAAATTCAATAGTATTGAGCACCATGTCTATCTTTTTTGCCCCGCTCTTAATGTTGTATCGCCTCATAAACTCACGAAGCTGGGGCACTGATACTTTAGTCCAGGAATTATTTTTCCAGTGAGAGATGATTTCAGCTTCGTTCAAGCCTGTCGGTTTTTGTCTTTTCGCAGGTAAGCTATCACTCTCTTCGGTACCTCGCTTCTGTGTTTCTTGCACATTGGTTTCTTTCAATATTTTACTGAGAAACCTCAAAAGTTCCTGGATCAGAGCATCAGAACCGATGATCTTCCGGAGCTCGAGGAGCTTTCTCACACTCCAATCGTTTGCCGCGAGACTTTTATCCTCATCTTCTACATCCAATTGTAGCGCCTCGTGTTTTATAGTCTTGTAGAAATAATGTAACGTGGGGTTATTGAATGCACTCGGGTCATAAGAGGACCAGGGCTCGAACAGATCAATAAGTCTGCCATATAGGGTAACAAGTTCGGGCGGCTTGATCTGCTCGTTCGGTGGAATGAACATGCCCGCATTTTCTGATAACATGTAATCGGGAAGACTTCTGAGTTCGTTCAACCAAGGAAGATTGATGAGGAGAAATCCATCGGGAGTCTTTTTGCGTCCCCCGGAGGCGTTGGTGGTAGAGTTCGGCGACGGGGGGTTTGAATTGGTCGGGTAGAGCGCATACAAATCAGGAGTGGAGTTTGTCTTGGTGCATCCAAAAACAATAGCATACTTTTTGAGCCGTATACATGATTGGTAGAGTGCCCGGAAAGTATCAAACGAGTTCGAGTAGCCGCCCTCGGTTTTAGACCCATTCATGCCATCGCTCAAGTCTGCAGCAACAAAAAGAGGCGGTTTCATGTTGAAGTATGGCACGAACTGGGACATTTTTCTGAAACACAAGAGTTTCAAGTACGGCGCCTTAGAGAACTCGATTTGGGCCTCGGAATCGTCTTCATCACCGAAGCCAGGATCATTTTGTTGAATTTGCGAGTCAAGGGCGGTTGAGCCTCCATATGCCTTAGGAATGTGGTCAAAGGAGTAGCTGCGCATGAAATCCATGACTTCAGGCTTAATCAATAATACCTTTTCATCACCGTCTCCCGAGTTCACCGGAACACCCTTGTAAATGGGAAATTTAGGGCAATTTTTCTCGGATTCCTCAGTGTGAATCTCTTCGAGCGAGGCACTGTTGACGGCCTTGGTGTCATTATGTACAATACGAATTTCGCCACTTTCCGTATCAACTTTTTTGAACGGTCTAATTTGTTCATGATTGTACAAGGTGTACCCTTTAACAGAACAGCCTAAACGGCCGCCAATCACAGGTCCATCACTGAGCACCAAATTACAGGAAAACTGCACGCGCTTGACTTCCCTGAGGCGGAATATGGACTCTCGAATTTGCGAGGAAACAGTGGTTTTCAGCCACAGAAACTTAGTGCTTGTCTGGCCAAAACCATCGGCCGGGTTCACAGAAGAAGCCGCTGCACGTAGATAGTTTGTGTTGAGGAAGATGTTTTGGTACAAAGACGCGTCAAAGGGCTTTGGTTCAAGCTGCTTGTCGTCAATGAAGGTGTCTAAGAAGAGCGGAGACACATGAATGTAGTTGTCCTCGAAATCACTCACCATGGTGCGCAAACTGTCCTTCAACTTGTCGTTAGTGTATGGACGGTCGTTGTTGGTGAACCAGAAGAGCTTTTTCCGATTATAGTGGGGCTTTTTCTGGAATTCCCGAAGCACAGTCTTGAGCACTGTGTGGAGATTATCGTTGGGTTCCTCCAACGGAGGAAACCGCGTGTGGAGAGGTCGCGAGGTGTCAAAATCATCATGGAGCATGTTGATGAGCAGCTTCATGTTGGAGCTGTTGAGATCGTTGAGTGAAAACACCTTATTGAGCCCCGATTTCTTGGGGTACTTGGACCCCGTCACCTTGCAGTTGTAGAGGTAGATTCCCACTCCATTATTAGGGAAAGTCATCACCATTTCCGAGAGCAAATCATTGATACAAGTGAAAATCTCGACTATCTGGCTCTGTCCATCTAGCTGGTGGATGGGTGTATAGATTGCTTCCGAAAGTTCGATGAGAAACACGATTCCCTCTTTGATTTCATACTGCTGATACGGTTGCTCGAGAACATCCATCTTGGGGAACGAGAGTGGTACACAATTAAGGGGAGTCGCTTATTCAATTACGAAAAGATACCCGCTGAATATTCGAGAGTGGCGTTTGTTGCGTCAGTAGTTTTCTTTGTGATTTGTGATTTGTGATTTGTGGGTAAAGTGAAGTTTTTGTTGGGGCCACGGTAAGGGACTCCAAAGTTGATGTGTGGGCCTGAGTGTGGGGCCAGGCTCAGTAGCAATTGGTGCGACTGGGCTGACTGGGCCGGGTCGGGCCAGAAGGTTCACGACGTTGGTAAAAATGAAGTCATTTTATATTACGCTGCCAAGAGCTTGTGTTTGCCATGTTCAAAATTTATCGCAAAAGTTTGAGAGGATGAAAAACTTAGGGGTTTTTTAGTGTAGAGGGTTTTTTAGTGTAGAGGGTTTTTTAGCTGTAAATGGTGAACAGTATGGAGCATGGTACCGAGTGCAAAAGTGGGGCTCCAACTGTGACTATACTCAAGACGGCCCAAGAGGTATACGCGGGACGGATTATTACACAACATGGGCTAAAAGGGACATGGACTCAAAGGGACTGGATTCAAAGTGACTGGACTCAAATTTACCCAAGTCAAATTTACCGAGTTCAAAGCTTGTGGGGATATAGAAAATTGGATATAGGTCAAATGTACTTTATTTAAATTTGAGTTCCCAAGGTATACAGTAAAGAAAAGCGAGAAGCCAGGCCAACTTGGTTGAATTGTAATTACTGTACACTATGTACAAGACAGTCTGTCATCAAATCATACAGTAGTGAAAGTTTATTATTGCACAATATTTTGGAAGAGTCGGGGGAATTGATTACTTGAACTAACCATGCTATCAGTGAAATAAAGTTAACAACTAGGGTAAATAAAGGCGAATTGAACAAGTACCTCGCGAATTTGAAAACTATAAGAAACTCGAGAATTTTAGCTCCAAGGCCAGAAAAAGTACTTTGATACTCTTGCTTCTCCTTCAGAATATATTGGAATTCTGTGGAATAACACCCCACTACTGGGGCATTAAGAATCTGGGGAGTGTTAGAAACTATCTTGTAGATTTATGTCCTGGTACCAATGTTATGAATTGCTTGGGGGAACTTTAGCTAGAGACCCCAAAGAACCGGTGCATACATTATTCCGACACATTTAAAATCAAAATCTTAAAGTATCAAAAAAAAAACAAAAAAACAAAAAAACAAAATATCAAAATATCAAAATATCAAATATTTTGGTTACCCGAGGCCAGCCAATATTGTTGTGTAACCTATTGAACACACTACATGATGACACGATGACACGATGACACGATGACACGATGACACGATGACACGATGACACGATGACAAGATGACACGATGACATGGTGATGTGATGAAACGTGGAAACAAATGTCTTTTAGAAAGATCTTACAACCCGCAAACCAAAACTACAAAAATTCAAAATTTCGACCTATAAAAATCTTGGTCTATAAAACCACCAAAAAGCTCGCAGTTCCGGTATAACCCAGACGGCCCACTGGGACTACGGGCGAGGCAGAAATCAGGAGACCAATAAGCACCCGGTTGCAAAATACACATACACTTAATCTTTTGACAAGAAGCTAAATATCTCACAAGCCCAAAATAATAGAAAACCATGTCAAACAGTATTCTCTATTTTGCAAAAACACTATTCTCTATTTTTTATACTTTGTCTTCCGTCTCCATGTGGTTCCAGGAACTGTCAATTATTCGGCCCAGCAAAAAGTTTCCGCACTGCGTCCTGTCCGCCACCAGGCCAGGCTCAACACAGTCGTCCTGGGACCCTCACAACTTACCTAAACAAATAGGAGCACACATAACCACAAGAGTAAATAAAACCAGCACACAGGCGAGCGAGAAGTGAAGCTAGAAAACTAAAGAATATATAAAACCACAACACCAGCCCGTCCCTTGATGTCCATTCACTACGTCCTAATACTCAACCGGCAGGGAAAAACCCGGCTTGCCAAATGGTATGATACCTCATACACCGAAGCTAAGAAACAGGAAACTGTAAATGAGGTGCACCGGCTCGTGTCCACGCGTGACCTGAAGTACCAAAGCAACTTCGTCGAGCTGGGTGATGGCATGGTGGTGTATAGGCGATATGCCGGGCTCTATTTCATTGTGCTGGTTGATTTTCTCGAAAACGAGCTCAGTATTTTGGAGTCGATTCATTTTTTCGTCGAGATCTTGGATACTTATTTCGACAACGTGTGTGAGCTTGACTTGGTGTTCAATTTTTTCAAGTTGTACCCCGTACTCGATGAGGTGTTTCTTGGCGGCGAGCTCATGGAGACTCTGAAGAGCAGGGTTTTGCAGAGACTCGAGTATATTGACACTCTATCTAGTTGAGACTTCGTGTAGATGAAATGGGAGACTACCCAAGGTGGAGCCTTTGAGGCTCTGATGACTGGCGGTTAACGGTCGTCTATTTCGAATTACCACCAGTAGTCGTTTGTGGGGTTGGCTTCCACTGTCAATACTTTTCGACAGCTTTAGATAAACCCCTGTGAATATGGCCATGTTTGTTTCACATCTTGGAGCTACAAAAATACAACCGCGATTGGCTTGGGTGCCTAATAAAATCCCGTGAGAAATTTCCAATGGCTGACCTCGGACTGAGTTGTGATATCGGTATACGGATCTCCTGTAAAGGCAGGGTTGGATTGCCCCAAGAGCCCATGAAACATGCGCATGAATGGCATGGTGAATATTTCGGAATCAATTGCCCGCGGCTCAAGCGCTGTTCTTTGTCTCTGACACCTACTTATAGTGGGGACTTGTTGAGAGATGCGTAGCTATTGTTCGGGGAGAACATGCGCAGCAATGTTGAGAAAAAAAAAAATGGAAAACGTGCTCAATGAAGGTGTTGTATGGTGGTATTTGAGTTAGAATCTATTGCATGGCAGGCTTATTGGTCTTTGTAAGGGCCATTGAATTTACTCCACGCATTCCCTGTGGGAATCTTTGGTGGTCCCATATCCTACTCGACTGTTGATGTCACAGAACTTTTCTTGCACTCCAAATATCCAAGCACAATAGGAATTCAAACCTTTGAAAAGGTCAAGCAGACGCTGGCAAGGGTTGGAAGTTGATTGATGGAGAAATAACGTATATGTTTGCCCATGACTGTGAAATTTTCAGTAACATGTCTCCTTTAGTGATACAATCATCTTATTAGTGATGCAAGCACTTTGTTTTGATGGAATGTCTTTTTGAGCTTTGCTTTTTGCTATTATACTTGCGGAGAACGCTCTTCATCGCGCCATGATAAGCGTTCATGTGCGGAAACTGTCCAATGGAAGGGGTTATTCCTACAAGGCTTGAAACTGAGACATAGAACCACCATTCAAGCATCACACAAATGGTTTACACGAGTCCAAAATCACCTACACCTAAATGAATAACATAATAGAATTATGTCCGAGTCTGTGGCATTTTCTGGCTAGGCGAGCCTCTGCAAAGCAAGGCTGGAAGGCGTATGAAGTTTTCTCTGCAAAATGATATCCCACAATTTCCCGGTCACTGCCTCAATCAGCAAGTTTCCCACATCCACGATGACCACACTAGGGTCTTTTTCCGGCAGTAATATGCTCAAAAAACATTGTTTGACGTTTTCCTGGAATGCCGTCTTCTCGTAGCGTTCTTCGCCCCAGTTTTTCCGCAGGGCCAACTCCTCCATGGGGATAGTCAAGAACATCGTCAAGTCGGGTTTCGGAAGGCCCTTATCGGGACTGTAGAGCCACTCACGGTCTTTCAGATTCTCCTTCGCAAGAGAGTATGCGATACCCGAGTAGACGTACCTATCCATAACGACATTTGAGCCAGATTCTAGAAATCCCTCCAATTGGCTGGCCAATTCCCACCGGTTGGCACTGAAAAGAAGATGCGCAGCCTCGTCCGAGAGGTTGAATTCGGCGTTTGTCAAGTATTCGTTGATGACTTGACCAATAGGCGTAGACCGGTCAGGAAATTTCACGAGTTTTCCCTGGAGCCGCAGCGAGAGGATCTCTGCTTGGGTGGATTTGCCGGACCGGTCCAAACCTTCCAAAAGAATCAAGTTTCCTCTCATTGATATTAGGAATGTTTGGGTTTCAAAATAACGCTGGAAAAGAAAAGGTGTGTTGGCGGGCTAAGACGAAAGTGGTTAAGGAAGGTCTCCTCCGTGGGTAACCTCCGGCACTGGGCCTTTGGCTGGACCTAGGGCCTAGGGCCAAAGGCCCAACGCGTCTGTTTTTTTTTTTTTCGCGCGACTCGCGCGACCCGCGTGGATGGAAGTGAAGGGCCAGTGCTTAACTGTCATCTTCTATTGGTGTCTTCCAGGGAAGATATCACGGTTCTTGCGTCATAATGATTGCATTTATGCATTGTTCATGATTTCAGTTCACAAGTATCAAAAAATGCTGGTGCTTTCACGTACTCGTTGAGAACCCAATGTTGAAGTGCTGGAGCTATGTGTTTTAGGAGAAGAATCGCGAAGGTCGTCTGGCATTCGCCCAATCCGGGCCTAGGCCTGTGTCAGGAATAGGTGTCATGATTTTTTATGACATCAGAGATGTATGACCATGATATGCACTTCTTGGATGTCTTTTTTTTTTACAGAAAAATGGCGGAAAATTCGATTTTGTCGAATAGAAACCAAGGAATTTCTGCTGATGGCGAAAGAAGTTGGTGTACCGTTTTATTATTTTGGGCCACTTCTGCCGATGCGAATTGAATCAGCAGGTCTAGGACTGAGTTTGAAGAGAATCATCATTACACTTCATCTTGACGGTCCATTATTTTTGTTTTGTCCATGGACCATTATGTAGGTTGTCTTCACAGTCCATTGCATTCATTATCACCCTGATTACACTTGACGGTAACTAGTATTCTCATTGAATTCAAGCAAACAAGTTCTCTTGTATTTCATGGGAATCTGATTTTCCGCGAGACACCCATAATCATCGATAATCGCGATGTGAGGGACTAACTTAAGAATTTCATCCTGTAGTCAATGTCCACACAAGCTATTGAATAACATCATTAAAGGTTCTTCGATGGGGTTAGAACCAACATCAACTCTTGGTATATTCTTGTGGATATTTCAACCTCAATGAACATTATCGGCAAAGGTATGTTATGAGATGGCACAACAGGTGTGGGCATCACAGTCAATTAACACCGCTAGTAGAAGTCTGGCACGACCCATGGTGCCATGTTAGGTCTTGCCGGTGGACTTTTCGGCCTTGGTATTCTTCTTCCTTCCCTTGTACCATGTACAGTTGGTACAAGCCTTTAACATGTTGTCACAGTTCCAACCAGAGATTGTTACGAATGGAACAGTCTTAGGGTTGTTTGCGCGCCCAAACCTAACAACTTCTCGAGGTAGCTGACCCCCACCGGGTGGCCAAAACGAAACCAGCAACCATGGCCCCAACAGCAGCCCCTCCAATATACCCAAGGAAAATACAAAAGAGATGAACGTTCTAGCTAAGAATGCTTTCTTGAAATTTACAAATATGCTAGGGATTATGACCGAGTGAGTCAGAGGAGGCCTCATCACCCGGAGATACACCCAAACTTGACTTAATTTACAAGCCAGCGAAAACTGGATTCCAACCAGCCAGCACGAAGGAAGGCCGGCAGAATCAGCCAGCAGCATCAAGCTGAAAAAATCGAGGGGTTTCACAGCGACGCCACTGGGAGGGCTTGTAAAGAAGAAAAGAAGAACGAGACAGTGGGGGCGCGAAGAAAAAAATAAACGTCAACATTCCCAGGTTATGTGCACACCACGGTTATTGTGCAGGGTAAGTTGGGCACAACACGCTAGCGAAAATGGGGCCATCAAACGGACTTGGCCTCGAAGGTAGTAAGAGGCCAGCCCTAAAATGCGATTCCAACGAGGTATTTGATATCAGGACAGTGGTGGGGCACACGAAAAGTTCGGGCACACGAAAAGTTCGGGCACACGAAAAGTTCGGTTTTCTTGTTGATTAGTAAAAGGGATCACTCAGAAAAACAGAAATGAGTTTTAGCTTGCTTTAATTAAATGTGCCGATGCGAAACCTTAGATTTCTCGCACTGCCAGTGTCCTCTTTCCAGTGGCCTCTTGTCAGCCTTACCAGTACTCATCAATAACCGGTAACTGCAAAACAAAAAACAAAAAACAAAAAAAAAAGGTTAAAACATGAAGAAAAAATTGGTGCTCTGCGTGGCTATGTGGAAGCTTTAAGCCGGAGCCCAAGCTTGGCTGGTGTGCGCATTCTCTCCTGCCATTCAAAAACCAAGAAAACCCCAGAATACCACACCACCAGCCCCTGCAAAAACACAACCAATAACCCCCGAAATCTATGGGCACTCTCCAACGCGTGCAGTAATGAGACTAACTCCAATTAGAGCGTAGTCACTGACAAAAAGGAAATACAGGAAATGCAATACATGTAACAAATGTGACCACACATTTACAATGCTATTGTCCGTCATATACTAGTTTCCGTAAACATCAAAGATTGTCTTCTTTGGGGGTTTGGTTTTTCATGTGGCACCTCAAGGCGCCCGGCAAGAATTTCTCAGGCAATGACGAGGGCCACTTTCTGCGCCCCTTCGTGCCTAACACTGTGTGATGCAGTAAAACACCGCGGCCCACGTCTGCAAGCAAAGCGCAATCACCCAAACTGAGATCTTTCCAGCCCGAAGCATCAAACGTGCACCTACCGCGTGTAAGCTCCAATAACAAGTTCAAGAAAAATTTGGGATGTTCTGATTTGTTGATGTCATTTGAATTTTTTCATTTGGGGTTTTTTTATTTCGGGTTTTTTTTATTTGGGTTTTTTCATTTTTTCATTTGTTCTTCAATTTAATTCAATTTAATTCATTTTCTCCTCAATTTTGTCCAAGGGTTTCCCCTTCATTTTGATCACACCTGCGGTTTGCTTGGTATGTCTAGGCACCACTTCAAAATTGAAAAGCAACTAGCTTGACGTGCGAGGCTGGTCGGTCGAACACTTTTCTGGGAAAACCTTGCGGCCTGCGGCGGCCCACGTCAAGCGGGTTCCTTCCTTTCGTGCACGTAGGTTGCCAGTGGATTCGCAACGCGGTGCCGATTCCCGCCTGAGCGTGAACGAAGCAATAAAGAAAAAAAAAAAAGAGAAGGAAACATTTCTGGAAGTAAAACAGTAAGAAGTAGAAATGGAGAAAATCTTCCATAATACAGCTTCTCTGGGTGGTTAGTACTTTTTTTTGGGATCCTTCTACCGTTTTATTGGAGGACAGTCATGAAAACAAGGAATCTGAAAACAAGTGGGTACGGGTTCGCTTTGTTTTCCTCGCAACTCCTGTCCCACCTGTCCCAGCTCCAGGGAGACTTTTTCTTCCTGGGTACGGGCTCCCAACCGCGGCCACTTTGGTTGCGGCCAGAACAATTGATACGAGCCAGCGAGAAAGAAGACAATGAAAATTCGTGAACGGGAAACGACAAAGATTGTTCTGAAGGAGAGCAAGAGCACACAACCAGTTGGAAAAGGAGCGACACAAAGGGGAATAATAAGTAAATAGGGGCTATACCCAAAATCAGAAGATAAGAAACATTAACGTACTATGGGAAAGTGGCTGGCGCATGTACACCAGACCCATTCGGGGCAGGACACTTTGCCTCGTATCACGAATGAGCGTGAAGAATGTGAAGAATGTGAAGAACGCGACGAATGTGAATGTGAATGTGAACATGAACGTGAACGTGAACGTGAACGTAAACGGACATAGCCAGCTTTAAGACGCGGCTATTTTTGATGCAGCCTTTCAATATTTCCTTGAACAATTGTGGGATATCCAAGCACCCTTGACAGGAGATTGAAATAGCCGCCGGGAATCTTCACAGTATCCTCACCCTGAAACAACTCTAACCCACCCGGAGAGGCCCGGGCCGGCAAGTCACGAAAGTTAAAAAACCTGAAAGTGAAAGCTCAAAAAAAAATAAATTCAAACCGAACACTCAAACCGAATTCAAAAGGAATTCAAACTCAAACTCAAATCCAAATTCAAGCCCAAACTCAAAATGAAACCTCAAAAATATCTCCGTTGGTGGGCCCAGGTGCGTGCGTGCGTGCGTGCGTGCGTGGGCCTCGCCTCGGCTGCAAGATCTGTCGGCTGGTCGGTTCAGTTTCCGCGCGCGACTTCCCCGTGCTTTTCCCTCGCTGATACCTCTTGCTGCTTGAAACATCCAGCTTGCCAAGGGCGAAAAAAAAAAAAAAAATAATAAAAAAAAAAATAAAAAGCAAACGAAAACACAAAGATAAGACAGACACTCCGTTTCTCATATCTAGAAGGACTTGCTGGAAAAAACAATCTCATCTCCCATAATATTCCAAGACAGACCTCCAGAAGTTTTTGAAGAAGTTGCCATGTCCTTGCAATTGCTCACAGGTATGTCTACAAACCATGGGAATCACCATAACCTTTGTCTGGGCCAACAACCCCAAAACTGGTGCTGATTTTCTTGACCACAGGTCAAGTCCAAGAACAGCTCTCACAACTATCATCACCACTTCCTCAAGCTTACTAACATAACAGTCGGTGACCATCCGAACTTGACGTTCTACGCATGGAGATTGCAGGCCACGCGTGCGTGTACTGTAACCATGGTGTCGCCTACCCTAGATCTGCTGATGCCTATCCGCTGGCAATCGCCGCAACTTGGAGACGGGTTGTATAAACCCACTACCCAAGTCCTGAAACTTGCGCACCTTGACCCTCAGCGCAAGTTTGATGTGGTGCTTATGAGCGTGTCAGACTTACAGAGCTTCCAGGACACGTGCAACAACGTGGGGCCGTACCTCCATGCAAACTCGCTTGTAGTGGTCGAGTCCACGGGCTATGTGCTGTTGGAGCCTTTTGTCGTGTCAAGCTATCCAAAGCTGAAAAAAGTCACTGTTTGCTCCATAATGAATGAGGCTGACGTCAAGCGCAGCTCGCGTCTGAACGATTTCTACCACGCGGTATTGAACCAAGATCAGCGCATCTATTTGGGTACATGTACTGATGAGCTGAAGGCTCTTTATAAGGTGGGTGATTCTGACACCTATGCCCGCTTCTATAAGCTTTTGCAGGTGGTACAGGAACAGCTGGGAGGTAACATCAGCCTTCTCAAGTCCAACAATCATAAAGAGTTCATGACCTATCAGTGGAAACTTGCATTGCCTCGGATTGTCCTTAACCCATTATCGGTGATTTTTGAGGAGCCTTATCCGGCAAACTTAGATAAGCAGATCTTGGCCAAGCCCTTAATTACTGGCCTTGTCAATGAGATTTTCAAGATCATCAAGAAAATGGAGTGTAAGCTTATCAAGGGCTTTGAGAATGAGACCAATATCATGAAAAACTGGCTGGCCCACTTCCCTGTACCCGAGGCAGCAGTGGCGCCCCAGTTCCGTAACTCAAACCTGGTTTTCTACAACTTCTATCATCAACTTGATGTGAACGTCGATTTGTTATTATTGCAGCCTATCTTGTTGGGTGATGACCATGGTGTGCGGACGCCATACTTGGAGAACTTGTACTCGATTGTGTGCCAGTTACTAAAGATGAATTCTGCCGATTCTGTATTCTTTACCAGAAAATCGCCAAACTCCGAACAGTACTCTAAGGATGTTTCTAGTGTTCTGCAAGACTTGGCCTCCCTTAGAATAGAAAAGGAGAGTATCGAATCCCAATACAGAGAACGCCTGGCACACATGCGGCAATTGGAGGCTACACTCTCTCAAAGACAAAAGGCCCAGGCTGCACTCGTGCAAAAGTTCGAAGAACAGTCGCGTCTTTACGATAATAAGCTTAGCGAGTTGGCCAGTCTTCAAACTGAGAAAGAGTCCATGTTGCACGACTTGGATGACCATTTGCAAGAGAAATCCGCGGCTCTTAAAAGCTTGGAATCTAGAATTCTTCAAGCCGAGTCTGATTTTTCCCATCAGCAACAGCAACAACAAGAGTCGATGCAAGAAACCACGAGCCCTAGGGGCGGCATTGCAAATACGCGTGCTCAATCTTCAAGTCCAACCGGTGAAGTGAAGAAGTCTCAGGCGTTCAGATCCCTTGCACCTCTGCAAACGCAAACTCCAGATCTTTCTGATTTGACTGATGTCGCTGTTTATGGTTCCTCTTTGAATGCAAATGGTACGCCACAAGTCCCCCAGACACCACACAATTCTGTCAGCCAAGCCGAGCAGACTAAAATAGACGAAGAGTTCGCTGAAAAGGAGAGAGAACTTTTGCGGAGAGAGCAGGCCTTGCTTGAGCGTGAACGGGAGATTTTGGACGCACAAAATGCCCCTATTCATCCAAATGAGCTTGATGAAGACATTGAAGACCCTGAACAATTACACGATGGACCTTCAGACTTCTCCAATTACCCAGGAAACCATGGTACTGGACCTAACCCTGTCATGTACAACGGAAACGCAGGATATAACGGCAATGGTCATTATAACAATGGTGGTCCAAATCAAAATTACCGTCAATCAGCTTCCCTCACGGGCAGTAATCCATACGGCCAACACTACGACGGAAACGGATACGACCAGCGTCCCCCACATGGGTTGCCTTCGAACGGGTTCCCACAAAGCTCGCTTCCACCAACACTTAGAAACCCCCAGAGATATCAGCACAATGGTCCGCCATACAACCAGCAAGGCCCGCAACCAAGACAAAGAGTCACGTCTAACTCAAGCAGCCAGCAAGGTATGAACTACGCGGGACAAGTCCCTCCTCAGCATTTACCCCAGCAGAGCGTGCCTGTTCATAACGGAGCTCCTAGAACCAATAGCATGACTCTCCACCAACAGCTACAAATGAACCAGTACCCACTGATGACGCTGACATCACTGCAATATTCCATGAGCCAGAATCCGCATGTTCCACCACATGGATATCCAGGGAAAAAGTCCAATCGTCGTTCAGCTTTCCCAGACCAAGCACTCAACATTGACTATGGCGGAAGAGGCGGTATGCCAATGCCAACAGCCAGTGGGGCTAAACACAAGTCGATGATGATGGGTGGGCCAGGTATGCAATCTTCATCACCAGTCACTCAACAAAAAAAGACTTTTCCAGGTGGCAGTTCCGCAGTACAGGCGCACGGGCCAGCTCCAGCACACCTTCGACTTCCTAACCAAAACGGTTCATCGAACCCCGACTCGTTGGCATCACACGGAAGCATGATGGAAGAAGCGCCTAAGCCCTCGACACCAGACAGTTTGAGGGATATCCGCATGGAAGTGCCGGTGGCCGAGGTGGTCGGAAAGCCATTGGGAGGCATCGCTCCACCTCCGGATGAAAAGAAAAAGAAGAAGAGAGGCTTTCTTAAGAAGCACTAGATTGAGCCAAAGGGAATACTAAGTTTCATTTAATTTACTTCATGTTACCAACAATTTTAACCACCAAAACTTGCCTTGGATTAACACAGAAGCCGTGAACGTAGATGGAGACCCAAGTTGTGTTGTTTGTATTAGGGAACTTTAATCGGAAATCGTGGAATTATCAATACTATTCCCCCTTGGCACTTGTAGAGAGCAACAGAAAGCAGCAAAACCTCAGAAAAAGAAAATAATTGGCCCACATACAAGATTACATCATGTCTATGGATGCCCACGCTATAGCACAAGCCTGAAAGTCGTTTTTATCTGTTGTAACTAGACTATGTCATGGTTTAGCCTCTGCGCCATGGTTATACCACATTCATATTTACTAGGAAACTGGTTGCTTTTGAAGTTCTTAGCGCTTCATCAACTAGTCCAGAAATGTCTCCGTTTGGGCGGTGAGCGTGGAAAGTAAAGGAAAAGTTAATGTTCAACGTAGCCAATATGTCTATTAGGATTCAGAGAGAGCCCTTTCACCAGGAAATCCAACGTTACGCCCATGCCGGTGGCTTTAAACTGAAGGTAAAACCTGAGCAAAATATACTAACAAGGCAATGTTCTACTTTAAATAGCTCAATCAGATAGGATAGTTCATTTCAGGCTACACCTAATGGCACACTGGAGTGGCTCTGGTGATTTTGCCATATTCTATTTTATCATCTCCAAAGAGTGGTTTCAAGTGCTCTTGTCAGTTTTCATGGTGCTTCAACTCTTACCAAAAATTATCTTGTCATAATGTCATAACTATCACCTAGCCTCACATGAAACAACATGTGGTTGCGGGTGGTAACTGCATGCGAAGCAATTACTTTTGCTACTTTGCTACTTCTGCTACTTCTGCTACTTTTGCTCGCTTTTCATTCTTCGGCAAGGTTACTCCATTATGAGTGTGGCATGAATTTTTCGATGACGAGACTTGATAAATTTCACTACAGACTTAATTCGTAAATGAGGTATCAATTTTGTATTATGGTAGCATCCCCCTTATGAGATATATGGGCCCTACCTTGACAAGTATCTTCGGGGGTTCTACTCCCGCTTGTGTGAGCTTCCAGAGTTATGAAGAGGAATAGAATTGTACGAAAAATTGGGAAAATTCAGTCGGAAAGTTCCCAATATTGCTCAAGTGGAAGTAGTGTCTAGCCGGATGCTCTTGGCGAAAAAGGAGGTCTGGGTTAGAAGAGGAACTCTTTTAGAAGAAAAGATAAACACAGACATTCACAGTGGAGTCACCAACTGAGAATTACAAATTGCGTGGATATTTTTAATAAAGAACTGAGTTTGATACAAAAGGCAACCTGATTCATCTTCCGGCCACTGTATATTTGCACGTGTGTACTAGTTGGAGACAATACTGATTCTCCACCCACACCAGGATACTGACACCAGAATTCAGCCATTGAATTAGTGTAAAAACGTGTTCAGTCTTGATACATTGTTCCACATGTGGTATTTACCGACGTAACATTAATTATGCTTACTGGGACTATGATGACTGAAGTATAAAATGATCCGCGTACACCTGGGCAGGTCATCAGGTTGGACCCCGGGGAAATTTCATCCAAACATAGACTTTATAAAACTTTGTCGGCTCAAGTAAATTCAGTATCACAAATGAAATGTTTTGACCCAGCTTTTGGTCATGTTATTGGTGCTCCTAGTGTATTGCAGCCACTCCATAATCAGAGGGATACCACAGCCTGTAGTGGGTCTCCGCAGTGTCTTTAGTCTGAGATTAATGGCAAAATCTTGTGTAAACTTATGGGGAAATTATCCAAAAAAATATTATCAGAATATTATACTAAAAGAAAAGAAGTTAAGAATAACCTAACCAGTCAACTCCACATATAAAAGATCTTTGGGGTGTGAGTCATTTGATTGCTAGTGCTCAAGTGTTGTGGTGCGAACGGTGTTGAGTGGTAAGTGCGGGTTGGAACAACGTTCACCCACAGCTTACGCTGGAAGCAAAACTGACGGAAAAGTTGCATAGGATCTTGAGTAGACACAAGTTTAACAGAACTAGTGTTGAGAGTGAAGTATTTAGAGTTAGCAATGTAAGGATTACTTGTGTTATCCTAGCTTAACTTTGTTCAGTTACATAAATATAGTAACCGGGCTAGGACGACACGTACTTATAAGAAATTGGAGATAGGGCTTCACTTTTAGTTAGCAGAAAATCAAAGGTTGCTCTTTCTAACCTCGCTTCATTCATGATATAGACTCAATGGAAGGTGAACGCTTGTTCGTGTATACTTGCTCGTGTATACTTGCACTTGCTCGTGTATACTTGCACCTAACATAAATGTGTTCGGGTGAGTACACGGCTACATGCTCAATGTGGACAGTGTGCTCGCATCTACACGCCCATGATATCAAGGCACACGGTATGAAAGTTTTTCGAGGTGCGTAGTTTTTGGAGGTGCGTAGTTTCTGGAGGTGCGTAGTTTCTGGAGGTACCGAATCCTCAAAGAGACAAGAATCTTATAGCCAGCTAATACATATCAATAAGGTGCAGCCAACTTTAACACTTCCTCACGAGAGAACAGAAAAGACCGTTCCACTCAAAAAATACTCATATCATACTCATATCATACACCCTAGGCTAAAAAGAGATCCCCATCCGGTCCAGCATAATCACGTGGTGCCTAATTGTAGTACTGTACTCTTGATGTTGATTGCTCTTTTATGAAGACTATACCTATAGACATGTGAGGGACTGCTCCACTCCACCAATCGTCCAAACCAGTGGTTCAAAGGCTTCGCTCCAGACTCCCGGAAACGGGAAACGGAGGTCGTAATAAAACAATTTGCATTTTCTGCGCAAATCTTCGTGCAACTTAATCTGCTCGCGTGAATCACGATTAGATGCCTTTCGCACCCGAAGGAAGGTTACATAAACATTTAATAATCAAGGATCACCCGAGCTTAGTCCCAATGCATCGACTTCCAAAAAGTCTTCATTGTTGCAATTGGTATCTGGTAGGGATAGACCCTCAAGGTATCAATAATCATAACTAACATCGTCACTAACACCATAACTAACACCATAACCAGCATCTTAACTAGCATCTTAACCAGCACCATAACCAGCACCATAACTAACACCATAACTAACACCATAACTAACACCATAACTAACACCATAACTAACACCATAACTAGCACCACCGGATTCCACACCAGGCCTTATTTTCTTAACCATGTCTGTAACAGTCATTCCTGTTGCTGGTGTATTTAAATTCTTTTTATTTTTAAATTTTCCCTTTTATAAAAAAGCGACAGTTGTCAAGTCAATATATTTTTTTCATTACTGTCTTATTGGTTCCGTAGAGAAGGCAGTTGTTTTAAGATGTGCGAAGAATACCGGAAACCGCACCACTCACCAGAGTCACTAATAGTCCTGGCCCGCTCTTTTTTACTCTCTATTTGAAATGAAAACCAGCAAAAGAAAAAATAAAAAGGTGAAAAAAGGTAATAATCAAACATATCTTTCTAAGCTCCAAACCTTCTCTTTGAAGTTTTCTCCGAGCGTTCCTGATAAAACTGTGTCTCTATAGTTATAGAGGTAACTTCTCCATTATTTACCGAAATTAATGGTTGCCCTGAGCCTCGCTCCATGCCGTAGAGTCCGAGACCCACCTCACTACACCAACCAAAATCCACCTTCTTCATTACACGTACCCTTTTTCTCATCAAGGGCATCACGAATCTCTTCGGTACTTTAAATAATTTACCCTATCAAAACTCCAAGCTAAGCACCACTTTCTTGCGGGTTCTTGGGTGCTGCCAAACGACTGGCAAATACATCCTCCTGCACACACCTACACCCCAGTTCTCAGTGAGCATGCCACCAGTGTGTATATCTGAGATCTCATATTGAAAAGTCAAAAAAAAAAGCCCGTGTACGAAAACCGCCAAAAAACACATCACACATTCGTGCAACCGTCAGAAAACCCCCTGAAAATGGCACCCAAAAGACTTTTCTATGAAGATGACGAGCTTGTGACGACAAAGCCGGGCATTAATGCCGAAATCCAGCCGGAGTTGAAGCAACAGGAATCGGCCCATGGAAACATCTCGTTTGTTGATGGAATGGGCGTCAGAACAACGCCATACTTGGAGAAACAAGCCAATGCTTTCCGTCACTATGTCTACGATAAGGCCAGTGTGCTTGCTGCGGAATTGGGCACGCAAAAAACTGCGCTTGCCAATGAGTGGGCCAATTTTCACGGGAAACTCAACGACACTATTTTAGACCCAGTTTTCCCTGGTGTGGTAAGCTTCGTGTTCCCGATCTTGGTCACCAACGTATTTGTGGCGAAAAGAGCATTACCTATCCGCTTCTTCGCCTCTTCCCTTGTAGCAGGCGTGTCTCTCAAGTACAACATGCCCCTTACTTACTTGGCCTCCAAAGAAAAGCTTTGTGTATGGGAAAAGGAAAACTTTCCTGAGCTTCACAAGCAGCAAGAAGAGTTGTTTAACTTGGCAGATGTATGGGTTCAAGATGCTAAGGTTTTGCGTGAACAGGCCAAGTTGGACTTGCAAAAACTGGTGCACGATGCCAGAGTGGCCGTCATAAACGCCTTGGATGACGAGTAAGCATCTGAAACCATTATGAAAGGCTTAAATAAAATTATAGGGGCTTAGAAAGGAATAGCCTTTTCTTAAGAAGAAGAAGAAGACACGCTTGAATCTGTTTTAGCGTATATCTTAGTGGTTAAAGAAAGGATCCCCCGTGCAGATCCATAAACTGGGTTTCTATCTGTTTCGGAACAAAATAGACATTACAAGTACCAAGGCTATGTGAAGAGTCATTCACTTCTCAGACTCAACACTAAAGGTTTATTTATCTGTGTAGATTACTCTCCTAAAAGAGATACTAAGTGGATTTGCAAAAGATTAGATTATTCTGTTTGTGTTTTGTTTCTCTTGTTTTCTGTTTCTTGCTCTTTCAAGTAAGACATTCTTATTCTCCTTGCAATTTTTATTTGCTTCTTCTGGTGCGTTTTTTTTTTTTTTTTGTTTGTTCTTTCCCTTTTCTTATCCCAGCCGGTGTCTTCATCAAGCGAAAGGTCTAGTGAGTAAGGAGATCGTATGTTGTATAAATGAGAGCAACACCACCTAACCCTATCATGGCATAGTTCGCCATAGCTTGCAAAAAGATTCCCCGTTTGTTCGTGGTTGCTGCTCGGTAATCACAGCAGGTCTTCAAATGGAGCATTGGAGGATACATGTACACCAAAGGAATGCAAGCAAAGCATCCCACGAAAGAGACAAACTTGTCTAAGTTTCTGCCACCGTAAAAAGCAACAGCACACGTGAACAATACGAAAGCCAGTCTCAAGAAATTTTTCAGCCATTTGACAAGACTCGATGCTTTACCTGTGCTCGAAGATGAAAAGATACGCAGTTCAATCAACCTAACAGCAGGAAAAATCTGGATTGGTGTCGACAAGAGGATTGCAAACGCGTAGAAAAGCTGAACCATGATCACAAAAGCAGAGTTTTGGGGTAAATTAAGAAGAATCACCGTTTCGATATTCTCGCCAAAAGTGATATATCCCAAGCCACCTACAAACACAAATATGGCAGAGATGGTCAAGATCACACTGCGCAAAACCCGCGGGAAGTGGTCGGGATAGATCATGGATTCTTGGATAGGAATAATCAAGCCAATTCCCTCAAACGCAAAGATGGCCACACCTATGAAGAGCGAAAACTCGGACTTGTTAAACAAATAGTACACGCCAGTGCCTGGCTGGAACAGATTTTGAATTAATTCCAACGCCGTGAAACTTACAATAGTTATAAGTCCCACCATGATGAAAACATTGGCCAAGAGCGCCAGTAATGAGAGCTTGGTGATATCCCTGATCAAACTGAGCGGCGTCAAGATGCATGCCTCCAAGAGAATGAACCAAAGAATGTTAAGCTCGGATGTTTTATACGAGGACACATTGACTAGAAACGCCCTCAAGTTTTCCGCGGTAAATACAATATAAGTGGCCACAAAGCCAACCTGCGAGAGCACGATTGAGAACAAAATCAATTGCTGGAACCACGCACCATAACACAAGCGGCCCATCTCCGAAAAGCCCGAGACCCGCGAGGCTATTTTCGCGTACACAAGCACCACATAGCACCAGTACGAGAGCACGCCAAACAGGAACAACATGGCCGCAGAAAAGAGAAGTCCGCCACTGGAAAACGCCTTTG
The DNA here is from genome assembly GCA_030583145.1 of Metschnikowia vanudenii. Taxonomy (NCBI): domain Eukaryota; kingdom Fungi; phylum Ascomycota; class Pichiomycetes; order Serinales; family Metschnikowiaceae; genus Metschnikowia; species Metschnikowia vanudenii. Next base: position 62,712 of record JAJMHT010000109.1, read on the forward strand.
GCAAAAAGAGCACCCCCGTACCAACAAAAGCCTTCACAAGCAAGAAGTAAGCCTTAGCGTCGGTGGCTGTACCCTTGGGGTTATAGTTTTCATCTGCAGATTGGATTAGCGGGGTTTCTTCGCCAAAGGCCTCTGTGTCTATGTCCACAAACTTGTAGGGCGAGTAATGGCACGCTACATCCTCGTCATCTTCAAGGTCCTCGCCTGCAAAATGGCCATAAATGCTCAAAAATTCAACGAAGTTGCGCGTGAGTATGTTGGGGCGTCTCTTCTTTGCGTGGGTCAAGACAAACTGTCTCCGGAAGCCACCTGGGACATTGAGTGAGCTCGCAGAGGACCCGCGGCGAAACGAGTCTTGGTCCACGACCAGCGATAAGCTCTTGGATCGTTTTATGTGCGGTCTCTCGTGGCTAAAGCTATACCGGTATATATGGCGTGTGACGTCAGCTCCTTCGGCGGCAAACGCGTTTTCGTCGTCGGTCTTCAAGTGACGTTGCACCAGCTCGACGAATCTCGAGTCCGGGTGCTTTTGCGCGGTGTCGAAGAACACGTGGTCTGAGCCTGGACTTGCGCTCTTGGAGTGGCATTCGATTGTTTTGGACGACACCGAATGAATGTCGCTCTTGATAAATGCGGTGTTTCCTTGCAACAGACTGGCCACCGAGTGAGAGTGACGCGGAGAAGAGTCTGACGGGGACGCTACCAACGAAGACCGGGCAATTTTGGCCATGGAGCTTCGTCTCCTATTGGAGGTTATGTCACGTGGCAGGCTCATATGAGAAGCAAAATCAACCAGCAAAGAGGAGGTAAAAGAATGCAAAAGTGGTGGATGGTGGGGAAACTGCTGTTGTTGCTTGGGTATGTGTGTGTGCGGTTCTTTCTTGTGCTTTTGTGTGTGGCCGGGGTATTATTGGTGCTCCTTTCTTTGGTCTTTTTTGCTTCTATTGTGTGGTGTTAGATCGGTGAAGATGGCCTCGCACATGGTGAGGATGAGGCACCGATAAGGCCCGGTGTGCACATGGACCGGGACCTCGCCCGATAAGATACCATGCCGGGGGCGGTACCGGGGCCGGGGGTGACGGGATCCCGGTGCGACCCAGGTGGTCAAACGGCTCTGAGATAGAACGGGCGGACAATTTTTTTTTTTTTTTGAAGAACATCAATTTGTCGAGGTGGGCGGTGATAGTTGTGAAAATGGAGGGGATGTTGTGAAAATATGTTTTCTAATTTTGTTTTGAAATTTTGTTTTCTAATTTTGTTTTCTAATTTTGTTTTCTAATTTTGTTTTCTAATTTTGTTTTCTAATTTTGTTTTCTAATTTTGTTTTCTAATTTTGTTTTGTTATTTTGTTTTGTTATTTTGTTTTGTTATTTTGTTTTGTTATTTTGTTTTGTTATTTTGTTTTGTTATTTTGTTTTGTTATTTTGTTTTCTAATTATTATATTTTTTTTTTTTTGCAGAGGGAGAAGCCCGATTTGTTTCTGATGTGACTGCCTTAAAAGAATTTGATGCTTGGTGTAAAAAGGTGATGTCTAGTGCTCCAGATACGTTCTTACACTGTACGACATGGGGTTTTTATTTTAAAGAATCATCAAATTGTGCAGGTGGGCATGGTGGGCTCAGAAATACGACCTTTTAGGAAAAGAGCGGTGAGGTGAGAAAGGGTTGAGTTGAGACGGAAAAAAAAAAGGAAGCAAACCAAAACGAAACGAAACGAAATTGGGGTTTTAAAAGTTTACCCGTTTTCTAGATTGTCCAGTTTTTCTAGGATCTCACCTTTGTCTAGGATGTGCCGTTTTCTAGATTTCTTGCGTATTACTCTCATTAGTAGGCCTTGCTGGTGAACTTTCTTTCCAGTAGGTTCTTCTTCACCAATGAAAACTAGGTGTATGTTCAAATCATTGTAAAGTGTATGGCAAGTAAACGAGAATATTCACCACAAAAACAAGAGCTCTAAAAATGGTTTCTTGTTATGATTCTGTTGTCACTGATGTGAGATTTGAACCCTTAGACGTTCCTGGTACCAATATCCAACAGCAACTTGCGGAATCATTGCCGGAAAGAGGAATGACCATGCGCAGGTTATAAAAAGCAAATTAGTTCTTAATGAATCACACTAGAAATGACCTGCACCACTGTAAAAATACACACTCAAACAGTCTCAAACAGTCTCAAACATTCTCAAACAGTCTGGGAAAATATCTTCTTTCAGCTGCCCGGGATGAATTTAGATAACGTGGCGGTTTGCTGCAACTCTGAGGCAGGCGCGTATCTTTACTCTTTACAGTAGCTCGATCCATGAAAGTGTGCACTTAGCCAAAATGCTCATACCATCTAAGGGCATAGAGTCACTGCAAGCGAATTCAGATTTTGTCAAAAAAATTATCTATTCAACTTCCATTGGCTCCAGCTAAACTTTTATTGACTCCAGCTAAACTTCTATTGACTCCAGCTAAACTTTTATTAGCGCCAACTAATCATCACATTTCTAAAGCCTTGTTATTCTCTTTGTTATAGACATCTGCAATGTAATGCACCTCTAATCAGTACATGGCATATTGCCGTACTTGGTCGCACGCCTTGAACCTGAACCGACCCATCTTCCCACGTGGGCTACTCTGGCCTTCTTCTGGAGCTTGCTCATCTCCTTCGGAGATTGCTCCTCGGCTTTATGACATTGCTCCTCGATCATTGCTCTTCGGTCATTGCTCCTCGGTTTGTGACCTTGCTCCTCGGACATTGCTCCTCGGCTTTAGGACATTGCTCCTCGGCTCTATGACCTTGCTTCTCAAGTCTTGCCGTATCACACCTAATCTGGTCGATGGTGTGGTACTCTGACCTACTTCGGGACTCC
>JAJMHT010000110.1:0-40051 GCA_030583145.1 Metschnikowia vanudenii
GAGAGGATTTGAGGAAGTCTACGCTTCCGAGGGGCTTCTCGTAGGGGGACGCTTGCGTTCAACTACCTGATTCAACATTACGATCAATTGTGGGGTTTTCTATAGAGTATATAGTTTTTATAGGTGGTAGGCGTGTACAGTAGTGCGCCTCAGAGCGTGCAGGTACACAACTATCACCGCCCACCTCCACAAATTGATGATTCTTTAAAAAAAAAAAAAAAACTCCCACCAATGTCTCTCTTTCCTCTTTATAACGATGGTTGTCAGCACCGGGACGGGCCGATTACTTTATGCTTGAGGAGTTAGGTGCTTCTCCAGGATCCATCAAAAACAACACTTACATCATAGTATCAACATGAAATTATTAACACAATTACCCTACTTCAGAATCTTCAAGGATATGACTAACTAATGTGACTTGGTGGCGAGACTTCATTGATCTGCACTCTGAATCAGGATATCTTACATCTCAGATCTTATGGAATGCATGATCTCACTCAGTCAACAAAGGGCCAGAGGGTTGGATTAATGGCTTACAGACTCTTTTTTTTTTGTTTACATTTTTATACTCTAGGTTTGTTGGCTTGCCAATTTTTCCAAAGAACAATCAATTGATGAGTTGTGTAGTCTCTCTGAGAAGGCCGAAAAGGCTCTGCAATGCTCACCTTTTACACTCGTGTCACCTTCAACCAATGGAGTATCAATGGTCATCAAGTTGCACAAAACAAACATATAATTAAGAACCGGGCCTTAAATCCTACAAGAAAATCAAATAGAAGATTATCAAACACTAAAATGACAACCTCACAATTCAGTACCACCGAATTAATACCCTCCAAAAAAGTAGGCTTCAGGCCTAATGGCCCTTATGCGCAGGTCAGGTGCGAGAGTGCACCTCGACCCGAAAATTTGTCACGAGGGCTCACCACGAGACATTGGTCATACAAAGACGTAAGGAAAAACAGTACAGGGAGTCGGAAAACACTAGGCAACGTTTCCGTTATATTACTTATTCTTTTCTTTTGCCAATACACTTCGAAGATGCCGGCTTCTATCATCACCAAAAGCGGAAAAGCTCGCGCCGTCACTGCACTTCGTTTCAGTTCTTCGGGCCCACAGCCTCTCTACTTGAACCCACACAAATGGGCCGGCCTTCCCGCCGACAGAGTCTTCGAGTTGCACAACATGAGACGCACGGCTTTGGGGGAAAAGTACGTTCCCAACGATGCCGAGAGGAAAGCCGTGTTGGCCACTTATGGTGAGTTGAAAGCACTGAACCCGTCGCTTTCTTATGGATATGAAATGGACAACTTTTCGGAAAGGGTGATGAACAATACGCCCGTGAGTCTCAGAGGCCTTCCAAAGAAGTATGCAAATGTGCCTGTTTTGGAAAAGGGTCAGACCCCACACCAAAAACGGAAGATTGAGCAGATCCACCGCATCAGTGCTTTCGAAATGCCTCTTTTGGCAAAATTCCGCCAACCATACAAACCTCTGCTGGACAAAGAGACACCACTCAGGCTTAAGTTCAGTACAGATTTCTCCGAAGAGTCCACTCCTGTTAACAGAAGCGTGTCGCTTTTCGTTAACCTCACAGACTTGGGACTCAACGTGCAACAACAGAAAAAATTCAAGCTTTTGGCGGGGGAAAAATTCGACCACAACACCAACATTTTTAGGTTCTCTACCGATAGATATCCTGAATCAACTCAAAATGCTCGCTGGTTGGTCGAGACATTTAACAAGTTGCTTACAGAGGCCAAAGATCTCACCAAGAACACATTTGACGAAGTTCCCCTTAACATCGCACATAAAAAGGCATCCAAAAACGCCATGGGCTTTCCTGAGCTGTGGAAAAGACCACAAGATGCACCCATTAAGAGACACAGAATTGTTAGAGAATGTGTGGATGCTGTCAAGCAGCGCATGGATGCCGAATACTTGAAGAGCTTATCGCCATAGGTTTAATCTCACTGTACATAGACAAATAATAAGAAGCCTCCACAATCTTCAACTATTTTTATGTGGAAAAATGCTCCAAGAATAACACTAATACGAACTCTGCTACATAAACAAGTCTGTTGCCTGTCTATTCGGAATATCCGACTTGTAACTCTGAAACCTGGAGATCTACCCGATAAACATCCGTACACCACACCAAGGAATAGGTGAGGTCTTGAATCAGACAGATGTGGTTTGCAAAAGCATCAATAACCATATCATTTGCACTTAAATAAACACGTGTAACGCGTTTTAAAAACCCAGCCTTTGTCAAAATTCAGCCAGGAACCCCCAATCAGTGTTTAATTCAATATTTCTTGATATCTTGGGTGTTTTCTCTGTATACGCAAGACATCTCGCAGCCTCATTTTGCAAGGCATACATTTCGGATAAACACGCAGATAATCATACACCCCAACAAAAAAACGCGCCAAGATGGTCATGCATTCGGCATCTACGGTGCTTGATGATATAATAGATGAGCTTAGGCTCAAATATGACTCGTCGGTTGGGCTTTTGGATGGTGAGGCAATCCGCGAAATTCCTAACTTGAACACACTTCAGAATTTGGGCAAACTCTTGGCCAAACTTTCCGCAAGTTTGGCAGCAAGCGAAGAAAAAGATCAAGACTTGCTTCTAGCGGTAGAAGCGAAGTTGAGTGAGCCGCAATTGCCGCCAACACCTGAAAAGGTCGAAGTTGAAGTGCCCGAAGAAGTTCCTGAACCGGTAGAGTCCACAGAAGAAGAGGCATCGTCCTTGTTAAAGAGGGAACGTTCGGAAGATGACGACGAGGATGAAGAGGATTCGATTCCGCTAGCAAAAAGACGCAAAAATGACCTCGATGAATCTGAACCCAAATCGGAAGATGCCCCAGAGGCACAGAAACTCGAAGACGAGGAACATGTAATTCCTCAAACCTCAGAGGAGACAGAGAAAGAACCAGAGAATGAAATAGAAATAGAAACCGAGCCCAACGAGTCCACGGAGCCCAAGGAACCTAATGAGTCTAAGGAGCTTAATGAAGCAAAGGAACTCAATGAGTCCAAGGATCCAGAAGAAAAGGAAGGCAACACCGAAATCAACCAAGAGCCCGAGGAACCTGAGAAAAGTGAACGTGTTAACAGCAAAGATGATCCTAAACCTCCTATACAGACTGGCTCGTATACCCAGGACAATGACACGCGGCTCAAGAACCCCAAATCAGAGTTTGTGAGTCCACAGACGCTTTCGGAGTCGGCAATCACCGAGCTTGGACTTTTTTCCGAGGAAAATAACGGCCTCGAGACCCAGGGCAAAGAGTACTTGAAGAAAAAATACGGTGTGGCCTCGTACCCTGAAAACGACTTGAAGCGGATGTTGCCGGGCGAGATTCCCGACATGGACTTCTCAAAAACAAAGGCTCCTTCGAATCAGGTCCAGTTTTCTACGTATCAGTCGTATATCGAGTCATACTTTCGCCCTTTTGCGAACGACGACATCTCATTTGTCAACGAGAAGTTTGTGATCCCGCCGGGGTTCGAAAAGGGCTACGATCCCTTGGCAAGCCCGTACTTGATTCCGAAACTAGGCCCTTTCTACACGGAGGTATGGGCAGAAGAAGATGCTACTTTGGGGTCCAAGCTTTCATCACCATCTTTCCAACGTCCACCCCTAGAGGCCTACAAGCCAAAGGGGGATAGCGAGGATTTGGTGGATGATAAATTATTGACCGAGGACGTTTCTTGCGGTCCATTATCGAGCCGGTTGTTATCGGCGATACTAAATGTACACGAGATAAAGGGTACAGAGGAGGATGCCGAGGACGGCGACAATCCCTCGGATACAATGAAAAGCGAGAACTCCTTCTTGGGCGAAGATATGTTTAGCGATGATGCTGCCAGCCAATTGAATGTGGCTGATATGTACAAAGTGACGTCTGAAGATACTGACTTCTACTCGATGGAGGACCGCTTGAAGAGAGAATTGAAGTACATCGGGATATTTACGAACACTCCAAACAGCGACACTACGAAGGCCAAAAAGGGAAGCATCATCGACTCGGATGACTGGATTATTAATAGAGAAGATGACGAGATCTGTGCCGAAATACGCCTGCTTCAAAACGAACTCAAAGGTGCTGTTGTACGCAACCGCAAACGGAAAAAGGCCCTCAAGCCTATTTTGAAAGAGCATTTGGCGTACCAGGAATTCTGTACCATCTTAGAAGACTTAGATAAGCAAGTTGACCAGGCCTACACGAAACGTCTCAAGGCCAAGAGCAAGAGAAAAAAGCTTTCGTCAGAAACGACCAGTTTGGCTCAGCAGCAAACCGCTAATAGCGGGCTTAAGTCTCTTCTTGAGAAGCGGTCACGGTGGATCGGCAACATTGGTAAACTCTTCGAAGCCCCGGAGGTGATGAAAAGAATTCCCGACTCGTCTGTATTTAGCAACCAAGACCAATCAGACGACGAAGAGGTTGATGCTGAGGTTGATGTTGTGAATGAGGAGGCTTCTTGAGTTGGTTTGTGCTTATATACATTTATTATAAATATAAACTCTATGCTGATGCGTGAACGGAAGCGGATGAGGATGGAGAGGGTGACGCTTTGACGGGGTGGGAGGAGCTCATGCCTTTGACCAAGTCTTTGTGTGGTGGTATTGTTGTACAGTTTCCAAGAGCACATATTGCGACTGGCTTATCTTTGAGTCTATAGTTTGCCCATGCCACCACATCATCCTTTGTAATGCACTCAATACGCTGGAAAACTTCTTCTGGAGATAAACGGAAACCAGTGTTTACAAGCTGTCTTCCAATATCTTCAGCAATCGCAGTGGAGTCGTCAAGCGCCAACACCAAAGAAGCTTTCAATTGGGCTTTCGAACGTTCTACCTCGGCTTCGGTAATGTCACCGGACTTCAAGCGGGCCCATTCATTCATTACAGCATTCACAAAAATCGACATATCTGTATTGCTGTCAGCAGTGAAATACACTCCCATCAAGCCAGTGTCGGCATAAGAAGTGGTGTACGCCATGTAAGAGTTGGCAACAGGTGTATTAGAGGGACCACCCATAGCGGCCGTGACGGCAAGTGGCGTAGGGGAGTCTGAACCGATACCAATGGCCCTATCCCAGGACCCAATGATACCGTTTGCAACAGAGGATGTGAAGAAATCAGGGGCAGACCAGCTTACACCTTCGACAGCCAAAGCCACGTGCGTGACAGGCATATAATCGTCTTGGATGCGTCTTTCGGCACCGTAGAAAATAGGAAGGTCATCACCATGCTGCTTGAAGGGAATATCGCTCTTCTTGATGTGACCGAAGTACTTTTCAGCGTTGGCAACTAGTTGTTCATGATCCACGCATCCTACACCAATCAACGCCATTCTATCGCCCTTGTAATTAGTGCCGATATAGTTGACCAAATCCTTTCTGTTAATGGTTCTTATCTTTTCCCTGGGGCCTAAGATTGTACGTCCCAAATCCTGGTTCTTGAAGACGATCTCATGTAAGTGATCAAACACAACTTCATCAAACATCTTGTCAACTTCATCACTTTCTTGCAAGATGACTGCACGCTCTTTTTCAATAGCCCTGGTCTCGAGCTTCGACTTTGTGAGAAGATCACTCAAAATGTCGACGTTTTGCTCCAAGTCCTTGGCAAGACATTTAGTGTAATACACGGTGTTTTCCCGCGATGTGTAGGCGTTGATTTGCGAGCCTAAATCCTCGATCTCAAGTTCTAGACCATATTGCGACCTCTTGGAAGTACCCTTAAATGCCAAGTGTTCTAGAAAGTGGGCTGTTCCACTACTAATGGGGTTGTCTGCACGCGAGCCGGCGTTAATCCACATACCCACCGTTGCCGTCTTAGTTCCGGGCATGTTTTCACTAGCAACAGTCAAGCCGTTCGAAAGAACCGTAGTTTTGTAGTAGGGTTGTGTAGTGGCATCGGTAGCCAACAGTCTCACGTTGCTCCGCAAGAACTGTGGTACCTTGTTAAATTTGGAAATATGTCTAAGCATGTTTAAACCAGCACAGTTTAATAGATTTGTTCCCCGGTATGTGACCTGGAAGAGTGGTTTGTCTTATGTACCTGGTGCACGGGCCCAATGGATTACTGAGCAATGAGCAGTGAGTGACGATGTCCCTGGCCCGAACATTCTGGGGCTTCTTTTCTGGCCAGTCGCGCTGACATTATTAATCTGATTTTTTTTCTCCTTTTAATTAATTATTCCCCGCCAAGTAAAGTGAGATTTTGCAACCCAAGCCCCTTTTGACCAAGGGGATGCCTGAATCTTGACACACCGGGAGGGCCAAAATCACATGGCAAATATGTAGAAGCGCCAATGTTGTAGAACAAAGTGATTGTAAAGCGCCAAACAATCACAAATACCGCCTTAATTATTCGCTCCTATAATTTATTTCAAAATTTATGAGGTGGTAAATATTAAATTCTGACATATGTTTTGTGCTAATCTTGGTATCATTATGGATCTTTTCAGCGGCAAATTGAATCACGCGTGCAGGCCCGGGGCGTAAGCGAGCGGTTTATCGTGTGCGGAAAAAGAAATGTGAAAAAGCAGATGTTGGTTATAGGAGAGGGTGCGCAGATCTCATGTGCAACTCTAGAAAAAGGCACTACAATTTATCTTACCAAAAGCACATTTATTGCTAGAAACCATCATTTATTTCTCCTGGAATCTCGCTCCTATTTATAATTTTTAGATCAGAAACCGAGTCACAAAAACCCCTTTTCCCCGCTTTCGATACAAGAAAATCCCCACTCACACACATTACCACACATAAATACACGCACACAACATGAAGGTATTTGAGAGCAAACACTATTTCGAATACTCATGGGAGCAGGTCACTGCAGCCAATTGGCAAAAATACCCAAACGAGCTATCTACACACGTGGTGAGTGTGGATATTCTCAACCGCGAAATTAACCCAGAGAATCAGACCCTCAGAACAGAACGGTTGATTGCATGCAAACAACCTATTCCAAGATGGCTTCGGTCAATTGTAGGTGGAGACGAATGCTCGTTTGTACGTGAAGTTAGTGAAGTGGATCTTAAGACCAAGAAGCTAGTGATGAAGTCAGAAAACATGACGATGAACCATTTACTTTCTGTCAAAGAGACCGTCACATACACACCAGACCCAAGCTTGGAAAATAGCAGAACAATTTTTGAGCAGGAGGCCGAGATCACCGCCTTCCTGAGTTTCAAAAGTATCTGCAATAAGATTGAAGACTGGTCCGTGGAGAGATTTGGACAAAATGCCAGTATTGGCAAAAAGGGCTTTGAGTCAGTGCTCCACACCTTGACGGAAAAGTGGGAGGAATCTGGCGTGCTCGTAAAGGATGTGGGATCATCCATCATGAAGGAGTTTGACGAAGTCAACGATAAGACCCAAGAATTGGTCCATGAGGTGACGGAGAAGACGTCTTCTGTGCTTAGCGAGGTGTGTAAGTTGGGATTGTGGCCCAGAAAGTAAGGTCTACGGCTTTACAAATAATTTGAAGACATAAGGTTCTTGGAAGTTGAAATCTCAGAGAGAAGAGAACGCGTGGTGATGTACATGACTAATTTCGTTCCATTTCATTCACTCCACTCGACATTCATTCATCAGGCGTACATGGGCATTTCGCAGAAAAACCTGGACTCGACTGGGAAATTTCTCACTGGTTCCAAAGAGATGTACACACGCCCAGTACCGACACTATTTATCGACCATTCCACTATTTGCTGCATTTATTACCGGGAGGCGTTTCTTATAGATCATAAAACTAGCTATCAATTTTATCATTTAACTACCACCACTGCAAAGATCATCTCCATCATTATACTGACTGTATTTTGTGTGGGGCACGTGACACCAAGTTGGGCCCCACGCGCGAAACCTCATCGCGTGAGATGCCCTAGGCATTAGAAGCTTCGATCTGACACTGGAATTGCAGAATCAACTACCAAGGTACAAACAAAACAGTCATTTCTCCGATAATACCCATTTATTCATAGTATTTTTGCACAATCGACCTTGCTGACAATATTTGGCGTCGGAATAATACATATACCCCTGATCAAACCCCAGAAATCAGAGCCAGAAAGAACGTGGACAATACGAGATTTCCATCATTTCCATTCTCCTCCATTGGTTTTACACATTGCATTTCCACACATTCATTTTCAACCTAAATACACCCATTTGTCTTGGACTCAACGCTTCAGATGCCCCGGAATGATCTCGCAGTAAAAATAGAAAATGCAGCAGAAGCTAGCATTGCGCAAGATTTCGATAATTTCATGGCAGAGATGGAGAGCGACACGACGTTTTTCTCTCGCAAGCGCAAACTCTCCAACTCATCAACATTGGATGCGGAATTGCACGAGGAACTTGCTAAACACATAGATCTAGAACCGGAAAACACACCACCACAAAAAACGTCCGTCCCAGGCTCAGCTGACCACATCTCGGTGCCTTCTTCAAATGCGTCTCCACGCACAAGTCCATTCGAAAGCATTGAACAATCAGAGACCAGTGTGTCAACAGATGAAAACGGAGAAGAAGAGATCAAGCCTAGCAAATCCACTACAGGGGAGTGGATACTGCCAAATCTCGAGACTGTGGCGATGTTGAAGCGGTCCATGGCCAGCAGTAGCAGGTTAATTGGGACTTTTACTGCACTCAAAACGACCTACTTAAAGCTCTGTAAAGAGTTCAACTTTCTCTTGGGGAAATTCAACGAAAATGAGAAAATCAAGATCGAGCTTATCCACGAAAACAATGAACTTCGTAAGCTACTTTGGGAGACAATCAAGGAGAAGGAACTTGATAGAAAACAATACAAGGCGGATCTCAAGGCTAGGGACCAAGTTACTAAGGACCAAGTGGCTAATGAACAAGTGGCTAAGGCACAGGTGCTGACCTAGGTCCCATCAAAATTGCATTTATCAAAAAAAAAAAAGAAGAAAAAAAATAGAAAGAAAATAGAAAGAAAAAAAAAAAAACAAACAGAAAAAGGAAACAGAAAAAAAAGAAACAAAACCAGAGAGTATCAGAGGGATTTTCGCTTCTTCTGAATCAGTTCTTGCATCAAGCAGATATATACAAAAGTGGGTAACTGCGCTTATATAGAATAGCTTATATAGAATATCGACTATTTTCTGCTTATATTTTACCCATAGACGCGAAACTGGGGTTCCTTCTCGCGTTTCTTCATATAGTCTAGTCTCATACACAGAGAACTATCTCTTTTTAACCATTTACGGGTACGAAGTTTAAATAAACTTCATAAACCCTTTATGACTCCCAAACCCCACCAAACTCAATCAGACATTCAAAATCAATGCCCATCAAAAGATTCAATTTACCTTTAGTGGTCGACACGTCAATATGATCGCTTGCTTCTTCGCTTTCGCGGTTTTCGCGCGACCCTCCGACCCGAACTCCACACACCAAACTCAGACTCAGACTCGATCCAAACACTGCACACCGAGGTATCTTGATTCTAACACCAACCCAACAATCCCCCTACACAATGGACCAATCTCTTACTGGCGACCAAGCAAAAGTGCTCATAGAACTCGAGATGATTCTCAGCACCGTGCATGCAATCAATGCGAATCTCGAGAAAAGCATTGGTTTGTTTCGACACCGTTCAGAATCTCTGGTGGCCCCAGGAGAGCACGCCCTGGAGGTGGACCTGGTCTACCGCGAACTAGTTGCGAGAAACACTTCTCGGCTTAACGAGATCTTAGCACTGCTCGAACAATTATAAAGGAACAGACGAAAAGAAGAGACCATATATTTGGAAATTTTTAGGAAATTTTCAGGAAAGTTTCAGGAAATTTTCATATTTCCAGCTCTTCATTCTTCCTTGTTTGTTTGTTCTTTTGTTTGCTGCTTCGGGTTTTTGAGTAGCTGTGAATTCAATGTTCAGGTTCAAGGCCAGGCCTTTTTTGGCCCTAACTGGCCAAACGCGCGCACCCCAAACACGTCTCCACCCATCAGGCCGCCGCACATTTGATGGGCCTAAAACGATCCATCAGCCCCACCAATTCTACACTCACCATAAAAGGAAACCACAGAAGGACTAGGACATTTGACTAATTTTTCGGCTTTTCTTTGATCTTCTATACTTGTACAGTGTCCCTATTGTATTATATCCCTTTACTTTCCGCAATGGATCGCCAGCTGACAGATTATATCGAGAAGTATCAGGAGGCCAAGTTGCACTCTTCGAGGGCCGTTGCAAATGACCGAAGCTCGGATTCAGACTCGGATTCTTTGCTGGAAATGCTCGAGGATTTAGAAAATGAGGACGAAATGGTTGCGAGGTATAAGGAGCAGCGTCTTCAGCAACTACAGAAAGAAATCAGGTCAATTGACCGGGCTACGGACGTTTTAGGCAAAGATGCTGGGCGTGTCAATTTTGTAAGCGCCGAAAAAGACTTGATGGAGGCTGTGACACGCACGGACGTTGCGTTGGTACATTTCTACCAACCAACGTTTGCTAAATGTAAAGTCATGAACGAAAGACTTGCTTTGCTTGCAGAGAAACATCTTGCTTTGCATGTACTTGCCATTCCCGCGGAAAACGCTTCTTTTCTTGTTTCAAAATTGAAAATCAAGGTTCTTCCCTTTGTGGTGGTTTACCGTAATGGTCAGGAGATAGCCAGAATTGTTGGGTTCGAAGGCATTGGTGGTTCTGAAGAGGCTGTGACCATCACGGCTTTGGAGTCCAAACTCATCAAATGTGGTGCTATCACAAGGCGAACAATCAACACAAATACAATTGCACACTCTGCTGCTGCTGAGAAGGACGACTCTGATGACGACTGGTACTAATTGGAAGTGGAGTTCTGTAGTGCAAAGTCATCAGAGATAACTTGGATGTATTTCTTTCGCGAATATCGAAACTCAGTACCCGTTGCGGTAGGGTAAGCTTTCTTGCTGATTGAAAGTGTTGCATGCTTTCAAAGACACAAACAAATTAAGACCCTAAAAATGCGTTTGGCGTAGTTCCAACAAAGCCATATCTTATTTTGAGATGAGCCTCCGCTTGGGGAGGATAAAGCCCGTGCAAAGAAAATGTGATGGGAATCAGAGGCCACACCATAGAGCTTTGCTCTGTTGCGGAGTACTCTGTCGCCTATGAGAGTCATTATGTTAGATTTTGTGATGCGACCTGGTAGATGTTAACGGTGGGAATTACGTTTCCGATTCTTTCGGGACACGATTTCAAAGTTGCGTTATCAATTGGATTCAATAATATCGATTGTGGTCCCAGAAAGTTGCTTTCACATCTATCTATGTACTTGTGAACGAAAGACTCTACTTTTCCAAAAAAAAGAAAAAAAAAAAAATATTATGATGGTAGAAAGGAGCTGGGGTCGCAAATATAATATTTGATTTTGCAATCGCGATACATTTAGATTGACACCACTTGCAAGTGAGCCAGTGTGCACGAATCGATTCACTATATTTGAAGTATTCAAGCATTTCGGGCGAAAAAAAAGGCGTCCTGTTTAAATTTGTATAGCGAAGTATTATGAGAAAGACACCCTTGCTATTTATTCTGAAGTGCCATAAATCCGCGAGTATTCTTCAAGTAAAATAGCTCCAACTATTGATTAATCTGTAGTAAAGAAGATTTTGTGAGCACTGCTTATTTCACGAAACTGAAGAACACTACAGATGGGAGAGAAGGCACTCAAGAGTTCCTTCCTTGATAAAATAAACCGATACCAGTAAAAAATTGTGCAGAAAGTTCAATATTGTGTCGAAAAAAAAAAAAAAAAGAAAAGACAGACATGATAGGTTTAAACAATAAAAAAAATCCCCGCTTCCAAAATGTACTTCGTTAGAGAAAAGTATCGGGGCATCATCGAAAATAGTTACGCGAATACTTTAAGACTTATCCTCGTGTTCTCAAATAATGAAGTTAGTCATTTGATTGATTGTTGCAAGAAAAGCCTCCCAAGGATTGGATTGGGAACAAAAGCAGGTGATTACAAAGTGAGTTTTTAATTAGTATGAATATCAATACAAAGAGCAAGTTAAATTAGCCTTGTTAATATCCTTTGTGCGCAGATTAGGTAAAGGGGACCTATGGATTGAAGCTGACAAGTCACGTGATACCGGATGTTAACTTCAGCAAAATAAAACAACACACATTTAGCGTTGATTATTATCAACGAAAAAACATATATAGAAATTTCCAAGGCTTGGTAGATAAGGATTCATCCAGTTTTTGAATTGGGGAATTGGCATGAACAAGAAAGCTTTGAAGGACACATGAAGGGCACATGCTTAGACAATCCCCCCCCACTTTGGACACATACTCATGCACCAGATGGCAGACATATCCTAAAGTTAGCATCAACAGAAAAAGCCAGTCCTAAGATCAAAAAGTATTTAAGATCTGTAATAAGGTAAGAATACCTCAATAAAACATGGGGAAGCTTACAACCCATCATTCATTACAGTGGGACCCTGTGTTAGGGCTTGAGCCCTATAGCAGTGCTCGTGCGCACCAAAAACAAGGGCGTGCGCGGCCAAACAATTGTGCGCGTGGCGTGCGTGGCATCGAAGAGGGCGAAAAAAAAAATTACGTTAGTATAATTTCTTCCCTCCTCATCCTTATTGGTAAGAAAGAAGCACAATCTTTTTTTTGCAGACTAGCCAATATGCAAATCTTCGTCAAGACCTTAACCGGTAAGACCATTACCTTGGAAGTCGAGTCTTCCGACACCATTGACAATGTCAAGGCCAAGATCCAAGACAAGGAAGGAATCCCACCTGACCAGCAAAGATTGATCTTCGCTGGTAAGCAGTTGGAGGACGGCAGAACCTTGTCTGACTACAACATCCAGAAGGAGTCCACCTTGCACTTGGTGTTGAGATTGAGAGGTGGTGGTAAGAAGAGAAAGAAGAAGGTCTACACCACCCCAAAGAAGATCAAGCACAAGCACAGAAAGCACAAGTTGGCTGTCTTGACCTACTACAAGGTTGACAACGACGGTAACGTCGAGAGATTGAGAAGAGAGTGTCCTCACTGTGGTGCTGGTATCTTCATGGCTAACCACGCTGACAGACAATACTGTGGTAAGTGTCACACTACCTTCAAGCTCTCCGCTTAAACTCTGAGTTATTCATTTACTTGATATAGCATTAATAAAGCTTCGCTTGATATATTGAATTGTAGACTCAAGTCTCGTTATCTTGACGGATTAGATGAGCACATAATCTTTGGAGAAGTGTCATTTCTTGCGGAAAAAAGTTGATGCCTTGTTGATTGTCACAAGGAATCCATTAACAAGAGAAATCGATATTATGTAGTTGACTTTTTTTTTTTTTTTTTTTTTGCCTTTATTAATTTCTTTTATTTTGTGTATTTTTGCGTTCTTTTACCTTTCATCTTATTCGTTGTTGGACGAGAAGTCCAATCGAATGGTTATAACGATTTTCGTCATTGTTTTATAATTATGTGCTACCTTCTATCAACCCCACCCGTGCTGAGGATAATATTTTGTTGAAGGCTAAGATATATTTACTGTTGACGTAAAGGTCAAGTTTGCGAACCAAAATTCCAAAAGATTTCCAAATATTACTATCTGCAGAAATTTTTGTGGTTTTGTTGTTTACTAGTATGGAGAGCTTAGAATTCAAGTGACATGGGGCCATGCTTATTCGAGACCATGTTTTTGTAGATGCCTTTCTAGAGAAGCTCTGCAGAACATTAACTTCATGTTTGGCAAAGAAGAATGGGAAATCAGGAACATATAATTCATTCAAAAACAAAAAGTACACCAAAGGAACCCTATATGTATCTTCCCATTGGAATGTTCTCCATTTACTCTTTAGCAATACTACAGATCGCGGGGTTTGCCCCATGCATCAATTGAGTAGATTAAAAGCAGAGACGTAGAGACGCAAACATCAGAGTTATTGGAGGATTTTTCTCCGAGCGTTTTTGAAGTCTTGTAGAAAACTCAAAGCGACTAAGAAAAAATGAAGATTCCAACGAAAATATTGCCCCGTACGACGATATTGGGCAATTCGTTCTCACGCACAAGCTCATATTATGATATTTATAAACACCATTTTGTATTACCTTTAGAAGAAAAGTGTTCCTGCCTTCCTGGAAATACTTTCCAATACCTAGGGAACATATTGTTTAACTAAGCTTTAAGAGCACTTAGTAAAATGAGTAAGAACCCGACGATCTGGAAAGGATCACTTCAGAGACTTCAGGTAGCCGGGCACAGCCAACCTCAAAAATGGATTAGGAGCGTGAGCATTGTCATGGCAACTAGGCCAATTAGAAACCCTAGAGGATAACCAACCCGATGATGTCGAGTTTTGAAACTACAAAAATGGTCAATGTTATCTGATATCAAAGTAGGCTATCGCTCACAGAAGGAATCGAATAGTCAAAGAATTAATTGATTAGTAGTATAAACTTTTGATTTCAAAGTCTGAAGAATTATTGAAAAAGCTGGATTACGTTTGGCAAAGAATTGGAAAAAGCTATGGTTTGATTGGATGTTGATGAAGAACTTTAGACAGGCGAAGGTTCTGATGCAGGGGTCTACAACGCTTTTGAAGTTGCAAAATAAAACAATTTGCATACCCATACAACTTTTGCCATTTAGAAAGTGACTATAGATCTATCGAAGAGAGGTTTTCACGTACGCGTAAAAAGGTGGTGCTACATAAGCCAATCTTCAAACGACGTTTCTTGACGAGCTTTGTACTTCATGGAAATATGTTTTTTTTTTTTTTTTTTTTTTTTTTGGTTTTGGTTTTGGTTTTGGGTCAGATCATTTCGTGGAGGGAGTTACGAATATGATGATACGATTTAGTATTGTCGGAATATATCCCAAGTACATATTGTTTCTCGCGACGCTGGTGCCACCACATAAAGATATAATAGATGGGTACCAGTTGGAATCAGGCCTTGTCTCTCCAAAAAAAAAAAAAAATTAACAATACGTTGAGCCAAATGCATTAATGCAAATAGCAATAGAATACGGATTTTAATAGTTAAAAATACAGTTTTTTAGTCTGCCATAAAGCAACTAGAGTCTATGATTCTTTGTCCATCTTTTCTGGGCTACATTTTCCATCATGAATATAATATGAGATTGATTTTAAAAAACAGTTTTAAAACAAACGAGCTAAAAATACCAAACATAGATTTAGTAGACGCTTAAGAAAAAAAAAAAAAATTTAAATATATTTAAATCATTAAAGAAATAAAAATCCATGAAATTTACCAATTAACAGACAACTTTTCACGCCAATTGAGATTATTTACTAATATTCTTCTCTAGGGCCGAGGTCAGCCAGAAGCGCACTGCCAAAAACACAGATTGAGACTGGGCCCTCCAATTAACCATACAAATTGTGGTTCAACTATTGAACAAAACCTTGAAAAGACTTATCATATTTTTCCCTGGTTTTGTGTCAAAAACAAATTATCTGAAAAGTATCACAAAACTTCCTCAGAAAATGCACACCATCGTGGTCTACGATCCATACAACCTAAATAACGGTCCCGGTTGACGTACGCGACCGGTCCTCGCGGCCCGAGAAAAGACTCCACCATTTTATACAAAACACATCCTGCAACCACACATCAATTACACATTATTTCCACACAAGTCTACACATACACATGAGCTTTGCCATATACGATCTCGAGGAAGATGTGCGTAAGCTACTCAATATCGATAATTTTCTCGATGGACTTACTCCTAATGATTTTGTCGAAGAATTGAGTAAAGATCATATTCTTAAAGGTGCCGAGGTCAACAGTCTTGAGTACCTTGACCCAAAGCCGTATATTCGGACTTTTGAGTCGACGCTAAGACACATTAAGCAGCTAGCCGAAGAGGCACGCGAGCTGCATGAAACGGCGGCAAAACAAGTCGAGGACTACGAATTGCGCCATAGTAAGAGCGTGCTTAAACTTTCGTCTGAGGTGGAGCAGATCGTGGCGCAGTTCGACAACTTGGATATCGAGATCTCAAGCATAACCGAGAAAATCGACCCTTTGAATCAGGCATTAAACAAGATCACTAATTCGCGTGACCGATCCATCGAAACCATCTTCTTGATCCGAAGTTATCATGGCTTTTATACGAAGGAGAAGTACGAACCCTTAGAAAAGTTGCGCACCGCCCGGGACTCGGCCCTGAGGATGAAATGTGCAAAAACTGTAAACAATCTTCTTGTGTTAGCCAAAAAGATCAATATGCTCATTGGAAACCTCCCGAAAGTCAGCAAATGCGTGACTTCAATCGAGAAATATGGCGAAACCATGGAACAAGCCCTTGTAGAGCGATTTGAGATTGCGTCCGAGGAGAATGATTTTGATGAGATGAGCGAGATAGCTAAAGTCCTCTTTGATTTCAATGGCGGAAGTAGCGTAGTCTCAGCGTTCATGAACAAGAGTGATCTTTTCTTGCAAGATGCTTCCGAAGATGATGAGGACGGTGAAGATGGCGTGTTTTCTATCCTAGACGATGAACATATCTGGCAAATACTTGCCGATCCAAACGAGGCCGTACCCAAATTATTTGAGAACGAGGCCACTGATCATCTCCTCAACAAGTTGAAGGTTTCTGTAAAAGGCCAGGCACGTATCGTGCAGCAGGTATTCGAGGTACCGATTCCTGTCCTCAAAATCATGGTCCAGCGTATTTATGCTCAAATGATCCAAAATAGGGTTTCGACGCTTTTGCTGTACTCACAGCAGTCTGGACCCTTGGCGCAAGTTCGTATCTTGCATGCTCTCTATGTTTTAGTGGGCGATTTTACCAAGGACATGAAGGAGTTCTTTGTGATGAATGATTTCGACGACAACAACGAGATTGGATCTAATCTTGACCAGTGCTACCATGACCTTTTCATTGAATACACTAACGATAACTCTTACTTCAGACTTGAGAAAGATATGCTCGAAAACATTATCTTTGGCATCGCACAGGATTTCGTCTCCAACAACGAAAAAGCATTACAGAAAAAGGAATTAGAGCTTAAACTCCACGAGCACGAAACTGATGCATCTGTTCTCAACATGGCCGCTATTGGGACCGAGCAACCGCAGAATGAACGAAGCAAATTGCTTTTCGTGGATAAACAAAGGTTGAACAAGTTTAAGGATTACGTGAGGTTGAAAGTTCATTTGCCTGATGGCTTATCGAGCTCCAGAGACTCCAAGTCCGGGTCTCAAATGAAGGGAAAAGCGCTAATCAAAATAACAGATGCTCGGGTCGTTTTGAAAATGGCAATCGAGTCCATAGCCAGAATTCTAGAGTTGGCCCCATCAAAGACCCCGGAGCTCTCGCTTGAGATCTTGGAAATGTTGATCCTAGACTTTGGTGGTCTTTATGTGGGAGGCGGTTTGGAGGTTGCCTACGATAGGGCAAAACAGGAGCTTTTGACAACGCCTCTGCTGCAAGACCCGCAACTTGATTATTTGAAAATTTTCAATTTAACGAGTGAAGTTTTGTTACTAATTTCCTCTTGCATAAAAAAAATCATTTTGCCATGCACTGTTAACAATCCACCAGTGAGAAGTCGGATGATTAGCTTAACTAATAGTTTTGTTCAAAGATGCGAGACTTCATTGAATTTGATTCTCGAATGCTTGGTGGAACTCGTGGCCCTTCGGTTGAATCATTACCTACAAAAGCAAAAGAAGAGAGATTTTATTCGTGACAGTATAGACACTGCACAAGACTACACTGAGGTATGCGAGGAACTATCGGATTTTATTGTTCATTTGCATGCGCTTATGAAAAGGGACTTGAACGACAATAATCTCAATAATGTGTTGATTAAAATCGGAATGATCTTGTTGAATTTGTTGCTTGATCATTTCAAGAAGTTTAGCGTCAATTCTACTGGTGGAATTGTCTTGACTCAAGACGTGATTAGATATCAATCCGTCATTGAGTCCTGGGGTATTGCCGAGCTCAGTGAAAGGTTCCAAATTTTACGTGAAATCAGCAACTTGTTCACAGTTCAACCTAACTTGATCAACTCCTTAATAACAGAAGGTCACTTGGCCAGCTTGAAGATCTCTACTGTGAGGCAGTATATTTCTAAAAGGACAGACTTCAGCCCTTCATACATGGAAATAATCTTTGGACGCAAGTAATCCCTACATAAATCAGCAAATGGAGTTGCTTCAACAAGAGTTGTTTCAACCACTTCAATCACATTTTGTTATACAAAGATACTAGCAACACCACAAGCACCAAAACAGCCCCACTATGAGAACCAAAAGCTACCCTCCTCTCCCATGAATTAAGACTGGAAGAGAATAGAGTTGAGCTATCAGTTGACTCTGACTTCAGCATTCTGCTTGAAATTCGGGAGATTTTCTCAGGATGCATGATCCACAAGTATAAAATGGCAAAACTGGCAACAAGGCTAACAGAATAAACTTTCACACTGAAATATGGATTGGGCAAATAACACATGGTGGTCTCGTATGTTTTATCACCAGATTCACCAGCGTCGAGGGGATTGTTTAAAGAAAGAAGTTGTACTGCTGGATGCTTAATGCCATTAGTCATGGAAATCGTTTTACACGAGATTTCTCTCGCCAACTTTTGTTTGTTGTCCGAATAATCCACGTGTGTCATGTCACAATGATCATGATCGTCTCCACTAAAGACTAGGACAGGCTTGAGACTCTTCAAAATGTCTTCTGCGAACGGAAAGTCGATAACAGTTTGATACTCGATCCCTCTCATGAGCGGAAACGGATTCTTCGACTCTCTTCCAGGACCGCACTTTTCTACTTTTGGGTCTCGGTAGAATGGCACATGCGAAAGAACTATACGGGGCAAAGAAGGATCGAGCAGTGTTTTAGCGTCCTCCAAAAACCTTTTTGGTTTGGTGTTGACTTCCGGATCTGCATGAGAGAGGGAAATCGTGTCCAATTGAACGAATGTGTGGTTTCCAAGCACATATACAGCGTTAGGCTCACCGAAATAGGTCGCAAATCTTTTTGCTATGGCTGGTCTCACAGTCTGAAACCCAATGTCGTGATTACCAGGTAACCCTCTAAATGATTGCCTTTTACTGTTTTCCGGGAAGATGCGGTTAAATCTTCTGAATTCCTCGAGCCAGGGCTCGTCGTCCCAGTCACGTCCGCCATCAAAAAGGTCCCCAATGAAGATTGTGGTGTGTGGATCAAGACTATCCTGCAAATACTTATAGTTGATATAAAGATAGTTATCGCTCATTCTCCTGATCAAGTAATTGATTACCCTCGGAAGCTTGGGGTATGTATGGTCATCTACTAGCTGTGGGTCTGCAATAAAAGCAACTCTATGTGGAGCAACGAGGGCACGCTCTCCAGTCCAATGCTCCCATTTTTCCCATTGGCATGCATCAAAAGCTCTCTTCACACGAACGCGCTCAACTATATGCGTGGTAAGTACCCAATAAAATGCAAATGTAACAAATAGCCTTATGCTGAAAAGTCTCCCCATGGAGAAACTGACTTTTGTGGGGAAACTTTTGTGAGTCTTTTCGCCCTGTTGAGCTGTATTTTGTTCCCTCAAATTCGAATTTTGAGACTCTCGTGATTGAGATCGGTCCAGAGAAGATACACTATACTCATCTTGGGGGAACTTTATGCTTTGACGGTGTCGAATATCCATGATTGTTTACACAGCGGGAAGTCAGCCCAGGTGAATCAGGACGGAAAATCTGGGCATGGAATCTGTCGCGCGCGTTTTGAGACTTGGCCCCACAGCCAATTTTAAATGAGTTCAGCGCAGTCGCAGGCCCCCGTACAGCATGGCTTATCACGAGTCAGCACGAGTCAGTGTCGGTCGTCAAGTCATTTTACGCGTACAATTTCTTCATTTGGTAATCCGTAATTTTTTTCGGTTTCATCCTCAATATCGGGGATCTCACCTACCTTGGAGTTCTTCACTCTTCGATTGAAAGCAAAAGAAACTGGGCCGCAACTTGATGGAGAATCATAGTAGATGATTCGCGTCGCAGTATAAATAATTGGCCCCGGCGTGAACACAGTCGCGCGACTGGCTCCAGCATCTGACGTGGACCAAACCCCAGGCCATTTTGGAAAAAACGAAAAAAAGGGAAAATTTCCTGGTAATAATCGAATAAAAGAAGAAACCATGACAGAGACCAACCAGAAAAGACGTAAGCTCCGACTGAGTGATTCACTGACAAAAAACTCTGCGTTACTTTACAACTTTGATAGCGTAAATCGGCTTCTCCACAAGGACGGCCACATTATGCTCGACTTCAATGGTACATGCTCGAAAGAGAATAAGTACGAGTATTTTGGTGAGGCTAGTTGGAACCCATCTGATACTCTCATAAAGAACCTTGATATTCGACACGAAGAGACCCCATTGCCTCGGCGCCGCACGAAAAATATCATAGACCCCTTGAGTGACGATGTGTATGGGACGTTCCACAGGCGCATGAAGAAAGACGAAAAGTCCCGTACGCTCACGGACAGAGCACGGATGTATTT
The DNA here is from genome assembly GCA_030583145.1 of Metschnikowia vanudenii. Lineage (NCBI taxonomy): Eukaryota > Fungi > Ascomycota > Pichiomycetes > Serinales > Metschnikowiaceae > Metschnikowia > Metschnikowia vanudenii. The sequence goes on from JAJMHT010000110.1 coordinate 20,533, forward strand.
CGAGATGGACAACCTCAAAACTCTGCTTGAGCTTCTTCGCCAGCATGATTGGAATAAGCACTTACCCCAACTCACCATGATCAAAGACCGTAGCGATGTCGATGAGCTTTTGTGGAAGCGAGACGCGACCATCCATGAAATCGAGAAGACGCTTGCCAAATTCTCCAACTGGGAAGTAAGATGTACTAATCTTTCCGCAGACATGAAGAGATTCGAAGCGCTGCGTTATTTAGCCAAAAGTTTCCTTGATGAAGATGCTGACGATTCCGACGAATCGATTCTCCGTGGCTCACTAGAGAAATTGGCCAGACAACGAAAACAACAACGCATTGACAAAGACGGTAGGCCAATGAAGATTTACCTAGGAAATGGCCATCATATTAGATACAACCCATATCTTACACCGAGTGTGGCCATTGAGCAAGATAGCACTTGAAACTAAGGAGTTGCAAAACGGACTAGAAAGACATGTGCGATGGTGTCTAAAAGTTGAAGAGCTCCTTGAATTCTTCAAATGTGTGTACTAAGTGGTAAATGATCTTGTTGACTGGACCAAACGAGTCAATAACCCCCCAAAAGATCCGGGGTGGGACAATTTTGTTTGCAATGCAAGATCACTTATAGGATAATCGACGAACGTCACTAGTTTTGGCGGCTGTCTCAATTCCATTTCCGGTTTACTAGGCCGGAATCCATCCATCATGGACGGCCGAACGCAATAGGATGCAGCTAAAGTTTGTTTCAAGTTTATGAAAGCAAGAGCAGTTTGCAGGAACACGAAAAGAAGTTGCAAGTTTGATACCGACATTCCTTTTCCGTCAACCGAGCCAATAGTGGCGGCAATTCTTTCAGCAAGATCAATTCCTTCCACGGTTATAAATTTATTCAAATGGAATAGGATGACATACACTTCTTCCATTGAAGTGAAATTAAGGACCAGTAAGTTCAAAGCTAAAAACACTGCATTGTCGCGCAGTGTAATAGCATCTGCGAGATCTTCTGTTGTGATATTCACATGAAAGAGCTTGACGATGGAACTAATGAATTTCTTTTTCGCCAGGTATGTCTTGTTGATAACTCGGTAGACTGAGCGTAAAAACAGTAGATTGCTCAAATGGCCGTTGTTTTCAGAATTTTTTGAGTATTCGCACGCCATTCTAATGGCTTCAACATAGTTCCGATCTGCGAGAGATTCATGTTTTTCGAAAACTTCTGAATGCAATTCTGTCGCAATTCTCTTGATGGATTTCTTTGGGGAAGCCTCGAGTGCAATTATCGTAGAGATCGATAGTTTCGGGTTAGCAAAACCTAATTTGGTAACAACCTGAAGAAATAGAACAGATGCCTCTCCAACCTCAGACACATCTTGAAGACAAAGACCAAGAATAATCGTGATATATCTTTGAATGATACTTGAACATACTCCATCCGCAATATTTGTAGAATCTTCGCCTAGAAACCCCACTCTTGAGTCTTTTGAGGTCTTCAATATCTCTTCATTCTTTTTCATTAGTTTCTCATCCTCTTTTTTCAATAACAATGTGAGCCCCCGGATAACTTCAAGCTTGGTTTTTTTGGAAGAGGATTTGAGCTCTGAATCAAGTATACTCAATATTGTTTCCGAAAGAAAGAGTCGTGGATGGTGCGTGGCGACACACAACAAGTTTCTGATTGCGGTCAGTCTAGTCAAGATTTCAACACTAGGTTGGCAAAAGAACAACAAATATCTTGATAAAAGACTTAAAACGCTTTCGCTTTGCCGCAAGCCTATATTTGACCGGAGAAAAATATCCCTCAGCGACTCGAAATTACAATAGCTGCCAAAGCATCCTAGTAGATGTAGTACCTTTCGTATCCTCGGAGCTTCCACATGTGATACCTTATTAACCAGGGATAGATACGGCCAAAGTAACTTCATTGAAGATATAGCAGCTTTAATCAAAGGATCTGCTCTGGAGATCTTCGAAAATACCTCAATGATCTGAACTGCCTCGTGTAATTCTCTTGCTTGAAACTTGGTGAGTCTTTTGAGTAGTATCGAATTTGTCTTGGAAATGTATTCAGGACGTAATGCCTTCATATTTGGAAGAGCCAACTTCACAATTTTTAATGTACTTAGACACATGAGTTCTCTGTCAAAGAGTTCTTCCACCAAGAAAGGTTGAAGGGAGATCAACTGGTCTTGAGTTACCAACTGAGAGTCGCATTCAGCAAGAGCTGCGATAAAGCCAAACGCCTTTTCCGTTCTTTCCATTTCCGAAGACTCAATTGAATCTACGATTTTTTCAAACGCAGAATCGAATATCTTCTTCAAGATGTCAAATCGAACCGATCTCAATTTAGCGAGCTGGAGCTCCCGACGAATAAACGCCACGAGGAGATTACAAGTGTCACGACCAGAATTTGCCAACTCAATCATGACTTCGGAAATCTCCATATGATTTTCAGATTCAAAAATCATACTGTTCAACGCCGCCTTAGCAACTTCAATTATTGAAGGTTCCTCATCTTCCAAACGCTTAAGAATTTTAGACATCGCAAAACTCATCACTTCTATTTCATCGGTGTGGTTGAAAACATTCTTCATGATTTTCAAAACGCGCTTGCGAACCAGAATACCATCATCACCTGACCTATTTCCTATCAATATGTGGTACTTTGCTAAATGGTCTTTGCTCGAGAACATGTATTGACCCAAGAGATCGATGACCGCATCCTTCGATAAAGCAGAGCCACTTGACAAAACATTCGAGATCGAGGAGTTGATCCTTTGGTGAAGCAAAATTTTCGGGTTTCGTGTTACTAGCGGCGAGAGCATTCGGATAGCTTTGGCAGCTAATTTGACCTTGGAAGACTCTAAGCAAACCGTAAGAATGGCTAGAAAGTCATTATACAACTTGTCAAAAGTTGTTGCGAGAATGAGCAGCCGATAAGTCTTGCTTGGATTGAAAGAAATTTCCAGGACCTCACCCCAAGAAAGCACTTCATTTGCCAAAGTTGATAACTTCAGATCCAAAACTTCCATGATTTTCATGGACTCCTGTGACATTTGATTTTCTTCTTTTGAAATCACTGTAAAGAACTTGATCTCATTTTGATCTAGGATTGAGCGGTCGTAAACTTCTTTGTAGAATACAATTGTTTTCAAAAGTTGGAACTGGAATGGACCACTTTCGTGGAGCAGCTTGGAAAATCGATCCTTGAGATGATGGAGAATAGATTGGTGAGAGTTCTCAAGTTTGGCCAAATCTTCATCTGAAAGCTTATCCCCAAAGTTTGTGAGGTCTTTACTCTTCATTTTCAATTCGAGACATTCCAAACCAAACTTGGCGATGATTTCGAGAGCATAGGGTTCTTCAGGCACAGGAATGGTCTGGGAGCGCATGGCGGAAACCAAGCTTTTGATAATACCAGCAATGATAGTTTCAGCACCGGGCCATTCAGGTACCGACATCATAGCAGTCAAATCTTCCATGAGACCAAGAAATACTGTTTTGTAAAGGGTATCGGAGGCAGACACGCGTTCAAGAAAAAACTCAGCTATCTGTGTGACAATATTAACCGCTTCTTCTAACGCAGTACATATTTCATTCAACACAAGACCCCTTTTGACATTGGAAGCGCTAAGGGGATTACTGCTTTTTGGCAAGGAAAGTACGGCTGCAACCTCCTTCTTGGAGTCAATTGCATTAAACCCTTGGATAACCTGAACGAGGAAAACAGTGAAAAACAGTACGTGGACACCTTGAAAGAGCTGAATATCCCGTGTCAAGCCCTTTTGGTGGACCAATTTGGTAATGTTTGACAACATTTCATTTACGATGAACCTCCGTTGAGATGAGTATCGTTTGAAAATGCCAGCGAGAATCTCAACCATGACGTTCCGCAATTGGTTGAAATGCTTAACATTTGCTTCTCCGAAGATCACGTTGACACACATGTACTCGATCTGGGTCAATGTGTGGTCATCGGACACACTCAAAGTCAATTGCGAAGAAAGGTTTTCCAAACATTCAATGACGTCGCCCACGAGGGGATTGTATGTGCTTGAAGCAATGAATTTCGGTAGCATGTCGGAAAGAAACTCCACTACGCCGTCAATGTAAGACAGCAAATAAAGCTCCCTCTTTTCTGTGTTGGTATTTAGAATCACCAATAACAAAGACGAAGCCCCGATACAAAGGCGAAGTTTTCCAACTTGGTGCTTATTGGCGTTGGTATTGGCATATTGCATTGTGCTAAGACACAAAATCTGGATTTCCTTGAGGTACCGGGGGTCACAAGAAGAGATACCTCGAGACTCTACAAGGTCAGATAGGTGGACACTGAGTTCTTGAAGACCTGCATTTGTGAGGACCCAACCATGGGTTTCCGAACGGGTTATGTAGGGGTAGCGGCGCTCGGGTATTCCTGAAGAATCAAACGACTCTATACTATCATCCAAGAAGTTTTCGTCAAGAAAGTCGTAGAGAGCTACGAGGCGCGAGTCTTTGAGTTTGGATCGATCCAAAGTGATCCTACGCCGTGTCATCCTTGCAATATTGGAGTCTTGTCGCCGGCAGCGCTTTCTGTTGGACAGTGGGTGGCAAAGCTCAGCGGAAAGTTTCTCCTTATAGAAATTCATGTGTTGTAAAAGCTGCTGGTTATCTTCTGTGCCATCTAGAAGATGGAGCCGATCCGAAGCCATATCCGAGAGGTCGAGGTTTTCGTCAAACTCAACAAGATCGGATTCTTTCACACATTCACCACTTTTTAATAAGCCATTGAACATTTCAGATACTTCAGGAAGGTGTGGTGTCGCCTCGGAGTCTCCTGCTATGACGGGCCGTTTGAATGTGAGCACATCTAGTTCAGCATCGTCAAAATCTCGGAATTTCGTGTGAACCCGGTCCAAAAAGCCATGTACGGCATCATCGGGGTGATGAGAGTATGCATTTTCGACCGCGCTGAACAAGTCTTGGGCCTTTCGTGGCAAGAAATCTTTAGGTTCGAGGGCCTTGGGCTGGACGCGTGAGACTGAGACTAGTGGGGCGAGATCCTGGGTTGGGACCAAGTGGAAAAACGGGCTGACGCCTAGAATCTCGTTAAGAGAAGGAGGATCCATTTAGTAGAGGTACTAGGAACAAAAGAAAAAAGGACAGGTTGACACTCCTACTAATACCAGGGCGTTTGTACTTTCCAAAGTACCTTATTGACCTTTGTCGTTTTTTATATTTCGGATGATGCCAGGCCCAGAGATGGTATTGGCACAGAACGCGGTGCGGCCGGGACCGGGGCCAGGGTTTGGATTTGGGTGCAAAGTTGTGCGAATGGCCAGGGCTGGAAATGGTAGGACGAAAGAAAGATCACACTAGAGGATCATTCTAAATGATGAAAAAAGACAGGATTCAAAACTAAAGGAAGGAAGAGGAAGGAAGAGGAAGAAATAACTGGGAAAGAAAATCATTACCCAGTCTGAGAATTAATTTCGGCTTTTCTTGGTCAGTTATATATGTCTAGGTCAATTTTCGCACCCAGTCCAGAGAGCGAATATTATTCATCCTATTCTATATGTGTACACAAGTAAGTTGAATACAAAGGTATAATCAAGATTATGCATTTCTTCTGGGGTTTGTATCTGTTTCCTATCTAATAAATATATATTTATTTCCATTCTATGGTATTAACATCCCTCGGCATATTTAGAATATATTTTCATTATCCCGTACCCCCGCCAAGGCGGGGGAGTAAAGAATTATTTTAATGGAAAGAATACTCCAGATGGTAAGCTATTCAAGCGAATACTCGCGGTCCCAGTTATCTCAAACGTATTCGTGTTGACTACTTCGAGAAATATTGGAAAACATGCTTTGTTATTTACAGTCTCAAGAAACACGGGGATTATTATATTCAAGAGAAAGATCATTTGCTGGGAATATTTGCGTGTAATACATTGAATGACCGGTTGAAAATGGCCGAATCTCCCTGATTTTCCGCAACTCTGCATAACTTGTAAAATTTCTGGGAATCTTAATCCACCCCAAAAGAAATAAAAGAGTATCTTATGCAAACATTTTTACTTTCAACCTCAGCCCAATTAACTTGGAACTAATGCTTTCTCATGTCATTCACTACCCACCACGTTCATACAGACATTCATAGTAACAGCCTCTCTCAAATTCAAGGGTGGGTTAAATTTATGCTACCATAAATTGGGTTTTCCAAGGCAGATCCACCATAACTTATGCAAACATGTGCTTTTCTTTATCCACTTGCTAAGAAGAAATGCTGGTACTCGTGCGACGCAGGCCTCCATGTCTCCTGCAAATAACCCGTGGTGTTCTTATCTCGCATGCTGTGTTGATCCGAGAGCTCCACAAATTCCTGCTAATAACTGCACACCTGTACATAATACATCACAGCTCTTCAATTAATCCGTTTGCGCTTCCTTTGTAGGTCAATCGCCCCCGAGAAATTAATAGAACCCGCAGTCGCACGTATAAAAGAAGGGAATTTCGCTCAATTGGTTCAAATTAGGAATTTTTGTTATTATTTCAAAAATAGACGCACCTCTATCCTGAATCGAATCTTGCTTAGAGATATCATCATTAGTGCCATCACTTTTAGCATCATCACTGCTGATATATTTTGCCTGCCTTAATTAAATTCAAAGAGTTTTTCATTTTCCCTTTCCCTTTCCCTTATCTTTTTCCATTCCACCCCTTTCTATCGTGAAAACATCGTTATGTTGATTCTCCAAAATATCATGTCAGCTCTTATGGGCTCAAACACCATGGCCTCTTCCAGAGTGCTTGACATCGAACTGGCTGGTCCTTCTGTAGAAGGTTCGCTTAAGTGTGCCGGAGGTGAAAACGGCAGGTATCTCTGTGCAGTTGCTACCACAGGTAAAGGTAGCCAGGTCGACCTATCTGCAATGAAGAACATAGATATGGCCCGTGCTCAAATCGAGGGAACCATCAAGTGCGCCGGTGATAACGGCTGGTTCCTCTGTGAGGTCGATACCAGCGAATCAGGTCAAAAATTCGTGAAGTCTGATGAAGAATAGGTGTATTCTTATAATCAATCATGTCCCTGAGGGGGAGTAAATTTGCCACTTGGGGATTTAAGAGGCTTGGCCTTGAGTCAAAAGTTACGAAATGTTATCGTATGCACTCCAATACTCGAATAAAAAGAACCACTTTCGTATTGCTCTGACACATGAGTTATGTCATAAATTATGTGCGGAGTGAAGGCATAAATAGGTGCACAAAATAATGAACACTGTTGTTTGGTTTTGAAAGAGGAGTAGTTCTGAGTGATGAACTCACTTTTGGTATGATTTCTTCTGTTGAGTGCACGCCATAGCGCTCTTACTCCAATACGTAGTATAGTTTATGAGGAATATTTCTTCCAGATACTTTACCGCAATCAGCCCAAAGTAAAAGGGGAATATCACAGAAGATTCCAGGTATGGAGATGAAAGATGATTTTTGGAAACCAGACGTGGAATATGGCATGGTTAGAGACATCTTAGAAGAGAATGCGATTATCTCTTTTCTGAAGGTGATCAGTGAGCCAGATGCCGAGGATCCTTGAAAGCGTCATGAACAGGTAATCATTGGTTGGGAAAATATTAAGGGTGAAGCCGGGGTATAACATGGATATTGAAGTGGAACCCCACTTTAACAATTGATAATCTCGCTCAATATGTTTTGAAGAAATTCTCTTTTAGGTCTATACCCCCCCTTTTGGCTTCCTGAATGAATAAGGAAGTGTTTGGCGTGTACGATTCTCGCGGTGATATGTGCATAAACATCAACCAGGCAAAAGAGATCGGCCCACTACATGTTGCAACTATGGATTCTTTCTTATCCAAAGTGAACCAAAATTTGTTTTTGAGCACTCATGCCTAAAATCACCGAGAATTTAAACATTAAATAAGCACTTGCAAACACACCCAATGATGAGCACCATCATGTTGCAGAAAGTTTACACAAACACACCACCTACTCGTTTCAATTACGGATCAGTAAGAGGTCATTTTCAACACGTCTGAACAATAGTAGAGGAATCTAACTTACGGGATCCAATGGTTTGGTCCCATGTTTTGTCCAATACCTAGACAGCATGTAGGCGAGTTCTCAAGTTTCAAAGGACAGTAGCTGTGGGATGCCCTCCTTGGAGAAATCACCCTCGACATATGCATCTGTTGGATGCAAAAAAGACACTCCCGGTGGGGTTGCTACCCATGTTATCCATAAATTTCTTGCAACACTGCGTGTGTCAAAGACATTGACATACTTATCATCGGAATCCATCAGGGGACGCACATAGTTGAGGTATTCCCTCGTGGTCAAGTTATTGGCAGTCAAGAACACATGGAAAACAAGGAGCATGAGCGGGTAAACACAAGAGAGGCACCCCACGAGGGCCAAGAAGAAAGAAACAGGGGAATTTGAGATGGAGTCACGGAAAGATGCCACTCGTACACCGTTCGCTATAACTTGATGTCGTTTGAAGTAGAAGCAATGAACAAAGGAAAACGACGCAAGGTAAGTGCATAGGACAACACTGGTGAGAAGAAACCAGAGGAAGTAGCGGTAGTTTCTATAGCCCACGCAGTTATTAAGGAATATGCAATGGTGGTCGTGGTTCAGCACACACGAGTTACATACACCACAATGGCTCATCCTTGGAGCTCTCCAGATATGGCACGTGGCGCAGTATTTCACAGTAACGCCATGGACGCGATTGGAGAAGTACGGTAGGGATACCGTGTTGAAGTATTCATCGGGTCCGTTTGTTTCCGCTAGCCCAGAAGCATCATAGGGAACATGGAGGTTGCGGGGCTGAATGCCGGGATCCACAGTCGCCGCTTTGAGGAAGAAGGCGGCCGTTAAAAACCACACGTATGCAAAAACAAGCACCACAGCAGGACTTATGTGGTGCCATGTCCATGGGGCCTCGTAGACGAAATAGAGCACTGCACTAACCACCATTATTAGGGCCACCAATACGTTCAACGGGGCTTTTTTGACGGTACGAAGCCGACCACCACATAGGTACCATACATTCATATCCAGGTGCTTTTGTACCTGATAATTTTTCAAGTTGGGCGCGTCTGAGCCAACAACATAGTTTGGGTCTGTGAGGATCCAGTTAGTGACGAGCCAATGTACGATAGATATTCCGGGACGAAGACGGGGCCGCAGTCGTCCATGCGGGTGCACCATTGTGAGGAAAACTCGCGTGTGTCTTGAGGAAAATTGTGGGATATATGGGATTGAGGTGGGATTTGGGGGTAATTGACTGGTGCCTTAGTGTGTCATAGAGGTTTAGTAGGAGGCACTATATGGGACGAATGGTCGATGGCCAGAGCAAAACACACGAATACCGGATACTTGCTGAGCGTATTAGGACACAGTGCGTTACGAAAGATCACTGGTGTTTTGGTACTTTTGGTACGTTTTGTACTTTTGGTACTTTTGGTACTTTTGGATGTGTTGGTCCGTGTTCAGTATTTCATTGAGTGCTACGAAACAGAAAGCTGGCTTGAGCTGGGGAAGACACAGCACCACAGGGCCGGCGTGGTGTAAGGCGGACGCGCGAGTTGGGCCAAAGCACGGTTGAGGCCCCGAAAAAAAAATGGGGCCATGATAACTTTGAGGAGATGGAACTCGGAAGCAGATCGGGCTGTATAGTTTAAAAATAATTTTTAGGATATAAGCGTGAAATATAAAAGATAATCTTTCAATGTGTCTTTCCTTGAAATCTATTGTTATAAATCAATTGTTATTAATCTATTGTTATAAATGGCCAAGATATACGTTTTGCCTTAATACAGTGAGGGGAGGGGCATTCTGAGCCTGGAAAGTTTGCGGGCCCGCGAGACAAAATTGGCACTGTTATGAGGCTCAGAGATTGACGTGTGACTTCATTTTGCACTGATTTTCTTGACTAGGCTGTGTTGGGGCTTTCAAGACAGAATTGACCCTTTCAGTTTGAATTTGTGCCTGTAGGGATATATTTACTTTTTCCTTGCCGCTTTTTGTTGTTATAGCCACTCCTATCAGCAGAGAGGTTATATCTTTGAAGACTGAGATTGATGAGTATCGGGAGTTGATAAATTTAAGCTATTTCTTCGAGTTTAAGCCGATAATTATGGATATTCAGAATGAATCTTCCGAATTTAATTCATCTTGCTTGCGTCTTCCAACAAAACCATACATGCAAGTTTGTATCACTACAGTCTTAAATGGGAATTGGAATGCTCAATTACCAGGCTGCAAATGATCGCAGGCAACAATAACTTCACCTCTGCCTTGGCCTTTTTCATTCCCCTGATAGAGTCGATGCATATGAAGAAAAATAATAACTTTTTCCAGAAGTATTAAGACTATTCTCAAAATAATCAAATATAAAACCAAGCATATTTGAAATCGAGTAAGGGAAGAATTGCACGCACACCCACCTCAGTCGCACTTATTCTTTCCGATAGATATTTACAGGATTTTCAATGATTTTAGAATTCAACAATCCATATTTTCTAAGTTTAAGACTGCCAGGAATGTTTCAGACAGAAGTTTTAACCCTTATTTCTCTTGGAATAAACGGGTTAGACCGGCAAATTGTAACGTGTTCCACGTCTAAGCCATACACAAAATTCCACGGTTTCGAAAGAATATATGCTTGGCTAGATTTTCATCTACTATCAATATCAACGTGACCACGATTAGTATTGGAGAATTCTGATTACATGTGCTCAAAATAATTCTACTTTCCAAGCTTGTGTTTCGGAAAGAACGTCATGAAATTCCGTCGTTATACATATTAATCACCTGCTACAGGAATAAAACAAGACACAGCCAGTCACACGGATTTTTTCAAGAATTTCCCATGTTTCCTCTTTTCTTTTTCTTTTTGTTTCTATAAAAGCTTTCATGTGCCCACAAATTCAAACTGCGAGATGTTCTTTCAAAAGATAACATAACACTTTCAAAATGAGAGGAATTCTGGTTTTCACAGCACTTGCAGTATATACAATTCTGGTATTGGCCACTACAAACCCACAGGATATCGAATCCAGGGTGGAGGCAAATTTAGGTCCCAAGGATAATTTCGAAAACTTCATAGAGTATGATACTCCTCATGATGTTCAACTTCTTCCCAATGCAAGCCAGTATGAAGACAAGCAGAAGTACGTGTCTAGTGAGCATAGAACAGTGGAAGAACACCTTGAAGCATTTGTCAAACGGTTGAGAGAGTTTACTCAAGATAGGCTATTTGAGTTTAAAGGGTTCGAGTCCGCACGTCAAGAGCTCGAAGAACAACTTCTACAAATCACCACGTGGGCCAGTAAATATGTCCCCGAAGATTCTACAATTTCAAAAAAGCTCACGTTTGCGGATCACATGTATCTAGTCATGGTGGAAAATTCGGACTTGTTGAGTGTTTACAGTCCGCAAAATGATCTTGCTCTGAACTTGATCTCCCGAGTGGCCCAGCTAAATGTTCGGCTCTTGGGCTTACAAGATTCAGAAGGCGAACCTGATTCATGGTCGAAAGGGTATACCAATAAACTAGCGTTGTTTCGACGCAGTGCAATGTTTTGGGAAGAAGTGTTCATGGATTTGGAGAACGTTCCCATCAGCGTGCTTGTTGAGTTTTACATTCAAATCTCGAAAGCGAAGAAAACCATTGAAAAGTTGGAAGACTTCATTCCTAAAGCACCTTTCTGATGGTGGTCATAGCTTACTGGGCTGGGAGGATATATTAGTTAAGCAAAAGGAGAGAAGTCTGAGAAAAGCGGAAAAGAAAAACAAACAATAAATGTATGTTTCTATATGTGGCATGTAATGAAACTTTTGTAATTCGAAACCTGGCAGCGGGTATATCCCTTGTTTCTTGAAAATTCTTGAGAATTATGAGATCTTCGTTGCTGGTCTAGGATATGGAAATTGGAAGCTATCCAAAAGAAATCTGGAAATTACTACGAGGTAGTTATATACCTTGCAGAATAACAAAGTGACTTGGATGTTCTTATGACTTAACATTTTTTTGAGAAGTAAATAGCTTTGCATGAGCTGGAATCTCAAAAGAAGTCTTTTGTAGAGAATCCCACTTAAAATATTCTTTAATATGTTCTTTTGCTAGTTCTATATATTCCAGTACGATTTATGCTCAACCTGATATAGTCATACCAGATATACTCATACCATATATGCTCCTACTACATTTTGTCTCGGCCCTGATGGTCGAAACAAATTTTTTGTATAGAGAAGATCCACTATCTAAGCAACACATTCAGAAACTTCTTCTTGATCCGAAAGATTTTGCATTTTCTATTTCTTGCGAAAGAGACAATGTTATCATCAACATTAAAAAGGCAGTGAGGAAGATTAAATCTTCACCCCCTTGCATGCCATAAAGGAAGGCGTGCTCCTTTTCTTTTCAAAGAGACAAATCAAATTATAGAAAAATCATATAAAAAAGAAAAAAAAAAAAATTGAAAAAGATTGCAGCACCACAATTTCGCATATGGTCTCCCACTACACTACTCAGTGTGGCTCTACGTGGCTTAACTAACGTTGATCGGACGGGAAACAGTGCTTTTCACGTGATGTGGCCGCAACCGACAAATTTGTTTGTTGGTCTTATCAGTCAAATAAAAACCAGTGTCAAGAGGAAGGTATAAGCTTTTTCTCAAAAAAAAAAAAAACCGAAATACATTTTTAAAACATTGATATCATGCTTGATCGGAGGATATGAGAAGTGCTGGTTACTTCTCAATTAAACCCTGTAATGAGAGAAAAAAAAGTGAAAGAAGAATAAGAATCATTATTAGCGAGTTCTGATGCACCCACTAGTCCGAGTTTTCTGAAAGTTTTTTTTCAATTACAGCCGGTAATGAGATGTTTCTTTCAAAAAAAAAAAAAAAAAATAAATGTGGTAATTTTTGTTTCGAGGGGTTTTTACATGTCAGCATGATTTCTCTTTTTTGTTTCTCCAAATGCGAGCGACCAAACTTCTTTTCAAAGGGATCTTAATTCTCTCTTTGAAGATGTTGGGATGCTGGAGTGCAAGGAAAATTTAGGAGCCAAAGGTTTATTTCTATAGAGTTTTCTGCCTGAAGGAATGGAACCATGAGATGAGACTGAGATCTCCCAAGTTTTGGTAAACTTCTCTATGCTCCAAAAACAGTGAAGTTGATTTCCCTCTTTCTTCCTGGAAAAAAATTGTTTAAATTGATTTATACTTAATCTCTTTTATATTTTGACTATTGAGACGTTTACTTTGTTTTATGTCTTCGGCCCCTTCAAGTACGGACATGCACTTGTTCTTCAGGATGAGAAGTTCATCATAATAACCCTTACACCTGGGCACTTCTAGAAACAAAAGAACTCGGGTTGCCAATGTCTGCTATATATAAGATTTCAAAAGCTTCTATATGAAGAAAAGAAGGTTTCTCTGTCTGGGATATTTTTTTCTTTTTTTCTGGGATAAGAATGGGTGCAAAATACGTCTCAAATCCATGCGAGGGCCCAAGGTATCTATAGAGCTTGTTCTACAATTCATACTGTCAACCAATCAATGTTTCCTAACAAACGAAAAAGAACAAGTTCCCTTGGAAGTAGCCAAAGTGACCATATAAACTTTAATGAGAAAGATTCTTCTACGAGGTAATCTAACAACTAGTGATATATGACCATAATAAGACATAATGCCGTGTGTAGTGCGCGTGTTTTGTGTGGAGCAAGAGCACGTAGAACTTGTCTTTGTTTAGCACCACACGTAAGAAGATGCTTTCAAGGCGGCGAATGAAAACGTCTCAGAAGCAAAAAAAAAAATAACTTTGAAAAAAAAAAAACCTTGAAAAAAAAAAAAAGTTGGAATGAAATAAATAGCTCATAAAGCATATCTCTCGCCTTCTCTATCAGAAGTACATAGTGCGAGTCTAATGATCAAGAAGAAGGTGTATACGGGATCCCTCCTGGAACTAATTTCGAGGCCCATTGTTTCCAAATGAAACAAATTAAATAAACAAGAAGGAATTTTCAAGAATAAATACAGATTCTTGGAACTAAAACCGCACCTAGGCTGGCCAACTTGGCCCTAATTGTTCCAAAATTACCCTTGCACCTCTCACCCGACCGAGCCGACCAAGAACGCGCACTGATTTCGGAGACATCACCAAGTGCGAAAAAAACAGCCGTCATGAAAGAAAGCAACATATGTCCTTATAGAAATTATCACCATCATGTTTCTTCGAAGCTTTCGTCTGCTGCAGCCCGGTCTAGGTCGGCACATAAATCCAATCAACCTCCATTCTTGGCGTCCTTTGGGTCATCTGCGTCCTTTGTCTCTTAGTCCACGTGCGGCCGGGGCCCTTCGAAGCTACGGCACCATAGTGAATATTTTTGCCGGAGCATATTTAGGCGGACTTGTTGTGTGCTTCACCTCGCTTTACTTCCTCTACAAAGATGCGGATGAGAGACAGCACATTCCGTTTCTGATGAGCTTCAACGACCAGATCATTGCTGTTAAGGCCATTGGCAAGGACGATGTATTGAAAAGTCCGCGACATGCAGTAAAGCACTACCGTAGACTTTTGCTCAACATGGCCAAGGCGGTAACTCCGGACTTGCACTTTGAGGAAACGTTGCCCGATGGCTCACGTAACTATGCCGTGCCCCTTTTACCCGCCGACGTGCTTATCAAGGGCAAGAATGCGGAACTTGCAAACTTCTATATCGACATGTTGTTACGTTACTCAAGGACCCTTTTGGCCAAGGGAGAACTAGACGTTTCTGTGTGGATTTTGAAATCTGTCATCGACAACGACGATCTCTTCTACAGACTCGGCGACGCTGAGCGCATGGCTCAATGTGGCCGTGTCTTAAGTAAGGTCACACCACACGCCTCCGAACGCGTTTCTTACTTGCAAAGATCCATTCACATGCTTCAGAGCACCTTCAGGAACATTCGCCTTGACGATGAATACTTGCTTGAGGACCACTCGTCCATTACGGATGAACTTATATTGTCGTTGAACGCGTTGGCTTTCTCCTATGCCCTGGATGCGGCGTCGGCACCCAGGAAAGAGAAGGACTCCCTATTAACGCGTGCTCTTAACATCTATTTGGCCAACTTGAAGGCTGTTGCGGCAATTAGCGAGGGTTTGGTGCTCGGAAAAATCTCCCAGTCTTCGTTCCCGCTTTTCAACTGCGAGCCGGAAAACATCCAGGCCACCGAGGCCGAAATCAAAGCTCACATTGCCGAAATTCTCTGGGCGAAGGGCTACAAGAAGAAATCCGTGGCCTGGGCTGAAGAAGTTGTCCAGGATACGTTCTACGACAAGGGTAATAACGCGCGAGTGTCGCCAATCCTTATCAATACTTTGGATAATCTCATTATTATGTATGGAAAACTCAAGGACACCACAGCTCGTGAAAGGTGCGAGTCCATTAAATCCCAAGTTGCCGTGTTTGACTATGATGACGACTCGTGGTATACAAGTGTTATTCAGAGATTTACTAAGGTCATATACTATCGTGGTCCGCTTGGGGTAATTGAAAAGGCTTTGAAAGAGAGGTTTGGCCCTGCTCAACCGCTACCAGAACTTGAGGAGTTTGAAGACGAGGATGAAGAGTGATTCCGTGAGGTCTTGTGTGTGTGATCTCTGACACGAATTGGGGCCCCCATACCGTCATACGAAGGATATTTCTCGGTTCAATTCATTTGTGGATTGTGCATCGAAATAAAAGAAGAATGAGGATATGGTTCTTTCTGTTTTTCAAAATTTTCAGAAAGCTTCTTCACGACATGAAGAATCTTTTGAAGTATCTTATGACCGACTTTGCTTGGCTGCAACACTTCTGCGTTCTCAGCTTCTTTCAGAGTGCTCACGCGAGTGCATACAGGTCCATTGGCTGATACTGTACATAAATGCCTTTTCGCGGCCAATCACAGCGTTAACATGTGTAAGGAAAGTCCGGGGTTTTTCGGGTACTACATAAAAACACATCACGGGCCCGGGATATCTCACGTCAAGGAAGTGTCTGACAGCGAGCAAGAAAAAAAAAGATCCCCGGATTTCTCCACTTTTTTTTTTTCAATCTTCGATTCTCATCAACCACTCACAAATTATTCATCAAACTGAACTAATGTCTTTTGTTACTCGTGTTGGCATTACGCTGAGATTCCCAGCATCATCGCCATGTCTTAAGGCAACTTTTGCCCGTGGCCTTAAGACCATCCCACAACCACCAGGAAACATTGTTGGCACTGTCAACGACGCATACGTGCCACCAAAGGCCCACAAGACCCACGGCTCGTGGCACTGGACTTCCGAAAGACTTGTTGCTGTTGGTTTGATTCCTTTGGTTGCTACTTCTTTCACTTCCACCACTTCGGTGATGCTTGATACCTCCTTGTCTGCATTTTTGTTATTCCACTGCTACACAGGTTTCCAATCGTGTATCACCGACTACATCCCAAAGAGAGTCTACGGCTCCTTGCACAATTTCGTCATGTACTTATTGACTTTCGGCACTGGTGTTGCTGGTTACGGTATCTATGACTTGGAGCAGAAGGAAGAAGGCGGTTTGTCTGGTATCATTTCTAGAATCTGGCACGCATAAAAGTTGTCCATTTTCGCATCTAAATCTTATGAAGATCCACTAATCAATATATTTATCAGCATGTTATAGTTTCAAAAAACATTAAAAAAATAGAAAGTAAACCAAGTTCTTTGAGAAATACATACAACTTTTCTTTTATTCTCTTAGCTCCGAAATCACGGGCAATATACTCTCATCTAGCCACTTCAGTAGGATTTTCTTAGCACGGCCGACCAGCATGACCATGAGGTCTTCCTCCTTGATACTTCTCAAATGGTAATTCTTCTCATTGTATGCATCACGTAGAACAGGAGAATCGGTTATTCGTAGAATACCTCGTTCTTCGTCGATTTTTAGTTTCACGGTTTGTGCATCGATCATGGAGATAAGCACCGTGTCTAGTGAGGGAATATCCAGCACAAACGTCAGGACAGTGGGAAAAATCTCGGTATATTTGACTTCATTCCCGACATTTTCTCCGAACACAGACAAGAGAGAAAGCTCGATTAGTTTTTGCTTTGATTTCTCAGTCAAGACGATGTATTTGCTTGGGTCCCTTGCATAGTTTGGGCACCCCCCGAACGCGAAAAGCTCAATGGTGTTTAGGAGTTTGCTTTGGTGCTCGTTCTCGGAACATATCGATTCATGTGAGTCCAAGAGATCTCTGAAATTGTAAAGCCCAGGGGCTTCAATCTTTTGAAGTAGTTCTTCTTGAGAGATCATTTATGGAGAAATTTGGAATCTGGATATAGCAGACTTGGCCCTCTTTCCGAGGGGTCAAGAGTCTAAAGCTCCGTGTGGACTCAATGGTCCGGCATTTACCACGCCGCACTCGCATTATGGATAAGCATAGGGCCAGGGGCCTCAAGCCCAGCGGGGCCGCACGTTGCGGAACGGTCAGATGATGAATATGTCAATTTAGGATGACCACATTCGTTTTTGTTGGCTGCCACGAATAAAATTGAAAGTTAGGTTGAATAATTTAAGAATATTCAATAAGTGGGGGGTGAGTGATCATTGTATATCCGGTAATGTATCATGGGCAGTTTTAGGCATCACCATGTAACTCAACTGACATTTCCGGATAGATATTTTGCACAACGCAGTCTAAAATTTTCATCACGAGTAGCAAGTTCATTTCACTAGTTTTTCCGGGGAAATCTAACGCATTATGTTTATGCTGCTGGTCAAATATATTCACGAAGCGTTCAATTCTGGCTCTAACGTCTTCCTTTTGCTCGTCCTTGAACCACATCAATGAAGCATCAACAGGAGAGCTCTTTCTCAGATAACCAAAAAGTAAATCAAAGATACAGTCTGTAACTGCACTTATGGTTTTAGGAGGCTTCAGAGTTGAGGACGAGTCGCCAGTCTTATCAAAGAGCGAACAGCGAAGTGTTTCAACTAAATGAGCTAAATTAGAATCATCCATTAGCAGGGATTGTCCAATCTTATCAAGAACAAAGGCACCGATAATACTTTCGATCTGGGTCCCCAAATTTCCCAAGGAGAACACTATGGATCGCGAGAGGTCCATGAAAGATGCCAAGATGGGCTTTCTGCCACTAAAATCGGTAATTCCATCAAGCAAAGAGAACACTGGGGAAAATAGTATCGTCGGCATACCTTCCTGGTTCCTAATATACTGGCATAAGGCCACAGAAGCAGAGTTAAGATTAGCATAAATACTCAGGGACAATGATTTGATCTTCTCAAGGTACAGCAGTGGCTCAAGTAGTTGATCAAGTTTGTTGTTCCGTTGGGTTTTGCGTTCAACCTTGGCTCTCAACTTTTCTGATATACCGCCGATGACCGTTGAGATAAGAAATTCAGGTGCCGAAAGTTTTGTGACAAGCTTTCCAACAACCAAGTCTGCCAAAAGTATCGTCAAGAAGTTGGTAACAATAACGGACGATTGCGGACCTTGCATCTTGATGTTTGGCTCAGAGAACACCGTTCCTAGAATTTGCCTTATCAATACTCGGAGGTAAATCTGGCCCGACAGCTCTTGTAAGTTTTCCAACCCGGATAGCTCTCCATCAAAAGACTGAAGTGTAGAGAGGTCTCCATCAACTTTAGGATGGGTCCATTTCTTATCGAACAGAATATGACTTTCTCTCAAGTACTGCATTCGGAGATCATGAAGATCAGTGCTATCGAGAATGTTGTGGGAGGATCGATTGATAAGTCGCGATGCATAAGTAGGAATACCATTCTCGATAATGTTATCACGCAAATGCCCATCTAAAATGCCGGCTAGTTCATTGATCATCGAAAGAAGCCGAGCCAGCTCGACTATACCCAGAAGACGGATGGACACATCTTTCACGAAAACGCATAGAGTTTCGTACACGTCCAAAATGAAGGCGAGATTTTCCGTATTGAGCTTGTTAAGGTACCACGACAGCACATATGCGGTGACGAGAGAACTAAGAAAAATATGAAGCTCAAAGTTTAGTTCCGGGTACAGTTCATTCACGAGCACTGGAAGGTATGCAGTCAACTGCTTCATTGATACCTTGTTATTCTTGATAAGTAGGTTGGCCGGAACATAGAGCCTGACAAGAAGCTCGAACTCGGGCAGCTCAACAGCAACATGACGATCGAGCTTTTTTTTCTTGTTCGTTTTGTTTTTTGTTTCAGCCCCGATTAGCACCTGGTTTTCTTTGAAGAGACTGGCCTTTTTGACCCCACGCCGGATAAGCTTCCTGTCCATTAATGTTCCGCGAGAAATGCTCATTTGAAGTGATTCTGTGGTCTAAAGACAGTGATATTGTGAAATAAGATGGCCCAGCAGAAAGGAAACAGTACTCAGTCCTACGTGGGTTTGGGAATTTTCGATCGTTGGTACTTGGACGGGAATAATGTGGCCGGCCCGGCTTCTTGTTTCGCAGTGGATCTGTATGTGGAGTAAGCGGGGC